>ML254026.1:0-66869 GCA_005239495.1 Nicotiana undulata
AATGACTTGGTCTCTTCTTTTGTCGATGGAGAGTCAGAGCTCGGACAGAGATAGAGGCAAACGGCGCTGGTCTCTTAGGGAGGGGTCTATTTATTGTGTCTAATTAGGTCTCTATTATATAGAGGAGGGGATTAGGGTTGTAATGTGGGGAATTTAGTTGGGTCTCGGATTTTGGGCCCTGAAATTAGTCCAATTTGAAACAAGGGCAAATTTTATCTTTCAAAAATAGTCATCTTACTACTAATTAAATTTCTTTTATCAAAACGACCTAATTAACATTTTAACTAATTAAATAAACTAATTGATTAAGCTAATGTATATTTTTTNATTAAAGGGTAATTAATTTTTTTAAATGCGAATTAAACCTAAGATTACACGAAATGAATAAATGTGACAATTTTTATGATTTTAAAATATTAAACATGCATGAAATGCAACTAAATAAAGAAAAGTTCCTAAAATTTATTAAAAGTTATTTTTTTGATTATTTTTAGGAGTAATTTCCATGCGGGGCAAAAATTGGGTGTTCACATGAATCATATATAATTCTGGGAATAGTAGAGCTGATGTGGCATCCTTGATAGTTGAGGATTGCTATTTTTCTTTTTCCATGTTTTTTTGCCAATTTATTTTCGTTTATGTTCTCTTTCACAATTTAAAAATGGCTAATCTTCTTAATATAACAGTTGCAATAATTAATGAAGAAATGGTGGCAACTTGAAAAGACGTCTTAGCAATGGAACGTTACAACACTATTTGTAACTGATTGACTATTAATCAATGCATTCAAGTTTCTCAATTAGATTTCTAGACCACCACATATACATTGCAAATGATTCAGTGTGTTTTAAAATATTTTTCGATTAGTTGGCAAGGTATAACTAATTAAAGCAGTATGACCCTCTTTCAGAAAGACCGTGATCCATGTTTGGAAAGAGGAGAAACTAGAATGTTCAAAATACGAGAAAGGCAATTCCTTTTACACCCTTGTTTTATAAAAAATGTGTTAATCCTTTTTCTAAACGAGTTGATGAAGGAAATGAAGGATTAATCCTAGTTAAGCTTAATGACTGTCAGATATGCGAATTTGGTGATGAACAGAATGAATTTATACGCCGCAATAGTAAATGCAGTTCAAAAATGTGAATGATGATTGCTAATGAATACACAAATGAGTATGCGGATTAAATGCATGCAATGGCAATAAATATAATAATAAAGGATCTCTCGCCCAAATATTAAATGGCTAGAGCCACTCAACTCTTTGCCAACAGTGTAAATGACAGAAAAACGCGGATAAAATACAAGATTCTTGGATCTTGTAGATGAAAGGTATCTTCCAACTCGAGAATCAATAGAAAAGACAAGTTTTGTATATTCTCAATAGTAAATGTTATAGAGTGTTTCTTTTAGAAGGTTTCAGATCCCCTTTTTCTCTTTTTCCTTTCCTATATATAGGGGCATTCTTTTGAAACCCTAAAAACGTACAAGCCAAAGAATATTATAATGGAATATTCTCTCTTCCTAGCCTAAGCTTATTCTACCATTACTGTCTACTCTTATGTTCGGCCAAGCATCGGCTTCTCTTGAGAGAGGCTCTTCGTCACCATATTTTGGCCGACTTAGACTTCGACCACGACCAACGAAGCCATTGATTTTGATCCAAATTTAGACCAATACAATTAGTCCCTCCGCTTATTAAGGCCATGGATTCCACGTCCTTGATGAGCGAATCACACCCTGCCCATTATGAGAGAAATTTGGTCGTGATTGTTGGATTGATCGAAACCAGGTTATTAATTACCGGCAACGCTACGATTGGTATATGTGACGTCAGGTGTTGTCATTGTCACGCGCGTCATCATTACGCGTCTTTCAAATGTAGGGTATGCACTGTTGATGCTTCAATTTTGGTGCCATTGACGACTTTCTGGCCTCGATTTTGATGTCACTCAACCCTATAAATAAGGAAGGGGTTTCTTATTTGAAATTTTTACCGTCTCTTTATTCTTAGGAACTTATTATTTTTGTGTCCTTCTTCTCCATTCCTTATGATCCCTTTGCTTCCAGTTTCCAGTTTCTCTCCCAATCACTAACCCCATTCTCTCATCTTTTTTGCTTATATATTATATTGACGTCATGTCAATTTCTCCTCATAGTCACGATGATGTCTCTAATGCTACCGCTTTGTCAGTGTCCATTCCCCCTACTGATGAGGAGGCTTCGGTTGAAGGAGATGATAGATTTCCCACCATTGAAGAGGTGGCGCCTAAAAATCCTACGGTTAGGAATGATTTTCCTAAAGGAGCTGCTCCTGCTCCTGAGCTTTTTGAATCGGGGCAGGCCGAATTGGCTGATATGCGGGCTAAATACTGCATCTCTCCTCATGTCGAGATCGTCCCTGCAGATGGCAATATAGTTCAGGTTTACCGGCCTGGGTTCTGCGCCTTTTACATCTACCCATTCAAGATCGGCTACACTCTCCCTCTTCCTCGATTAGCCGGGGAATTTTTCCGCTTCTATGACATTTTCCCGGCACAACTTTCTCCTTACTTGTATAACGTCTTCCTGATGCTGGTTAAATACGTGGAACTGGCCGGTTGCGAGGTCGACCTTCGACACTTATTGCACCTATTCTCGCCTAGCTACTTCAGAGGCACTTTGATACATTTGCGGCATCGTGGAATGAAGGTATTGGTGGTCGGGATGGATGATAAGGCAAGTTGGTTGTTCTGGCGCAAATACTTCTTCGTCAGAATCGAGCATTTTGTGGCAGACCCGACTGGGTTTCCTGAGAAGTGGAATTACAGTCGTAAGTATCTTCTCGTACCCTCCGCTATTCATTTAATGTTACTTTCTTTTGTTTTCGGCCTCTGATACGTTCATTGTCTTCTTGTTTTCAGCTGTGAGGCATTCTCCTTCTCTCGTCTTGCACATAGAGGATTGGGTGACTTGTGTGTTGCCTCACATTGAGGGGATTCGTGATGGGCGTCTTTTCATAAGCGCTACGGGCCTAAGATCCCGTCCCGTAAGTATTCTTATTCCCTTGTTCGGCTTTGTCCCTTATTATTTTCATACTTAACTCCTCGTTGGTGTTAGGTCGACGGGTTTCTAAGAAGGCGAAGGCATCCGCTCTTGCCTTTCGTCAGAAGGTGACCTCGACCGCGATGGAGTTTGCTTTAGAAGAGTGTGTGCGAAATCACACTCAAACTCCGTGGGTAGGGGAACCCGCCTCTTCAGACGTCGTTGTTCCAGGCGAGGCCCCACCTCAGAAGGTTCTCCTTCTTACTGACAAGACTTATGGCGAAGAACCGTCGTCGAGGAAGAGGCAGCGGAAGGAAACGGGGAAGGCCGTGGTTATTGAAGAGACAGAAAGAGTCAAGACTCTCGAGGCGGGGCCAGAATCATTTATGCCCGTAGAGGCGACTGTTATGTCAGAATTTGTTATGAAGGAAAGACCTTCCAGGGTCGAGGGGACTGGTAGCAGCGAAGATCTTGTGCGGGTTGTAGAGGATAGCTCTTTGTCGGTGGCGAGAAAAGATGGTGATGCCCACGTCAGGGACGTCGGTTTTGGTTTTGACATCGAACCCGAAGAGGTACAAGCTTTTACTGAGAGGGCGACTCGTTTGGTGATAAGGACGGAGGGTCCCAATCGCCACATAGCTATCCCCGTAGACTACAACCTTTTGGTCGACACAGAGCGCGTGGCGCCATCGTTTTCCCCTTGTGCGCTAAGGCGGAGAACAAGACATTGTGGACATTGAATATTGGGAATGGCCCTGCGGGTGAGTTTTTACTTCCAAGCTTTTGCATATTCCACTAGTATGATTTTACCTCAGGTAATCTGTTTTTTTCCGCTTGCCAGACTCTCATCCTGGAAATTGAGCATGACCGGCGGGAGGAGGAGAGGGTTGCTCTCTATAGGAGGTTGGAGTCCAAGTATAGAGAGTACCGCTCTAAGTACCGGAAGGTGGTCAGGAGCGTTGGTAAAGACGGCTAGTTCCAGGAGCTGCGTGACGAGATTGGGAGGAAAGATGAAGAGCTGAAAGAGAAAGACGAGGAGATTATGAAGGCTATTAGTCGTTGTAGAGTGTTGGAGGAGATGTTGAAGTCTAAAGAGGATGAGCTCGAACTGAGTAAGAGGATAGTGGCCGAGAACGCAGACCTTCAGGCACAAGTGGCGTCCTTGAAGGTCGAGCTCGACCAAAATGAGGCAAGGACCTCCGATTTGAGGGCCGAGCTAGATGTTAAGGTTGGGGAGTTGGAACTTGGCAAGAGGATTAGGATTGCCTCAATGGCGGAGGCGGAAGCTTTGGCGGGCACCTTGCGCGTTTGTAGATCTGAGCGAGCAAGTGAAACAGAAACATCTACGCATAAGGTGGCGAGGTTGGAGAAGCAAGTTTGGAACTTGGAGGTGGAGCTGTCATGATTGAACGAGCAGATCGTATTCTTGAAGGCCGAGAAAGAACAACTTCTGCCGATACAAATGTATTGCGTGAGTTGTATGAGATTTGGGTTCATGCTGAGGCTCATCTTGACGTATACAAGTCTTTGAGAGCTGCTGGGAAGGTTTCCAAAGAGGAACTTACCAATGTTCGTGTTAAGGCGCGGGCAGCTCGCGAAGCTTGCGACTATGCACCCGATACGCCAGGCGGGGAAGATGATGAAGATACCGTGGATGGGCTTGCCTCTGATCCTTGGTATGATAAAGAATATGATGATGGGAACGATGTAGTGTAAAGCCCTTGTATTTAATTTTCGGTTGTTTTGCTACTTTTGTGAGGGCGTACTCAGCCCCTTTGTAAAAAACGAGTAATGTAACCCAATCAATTGTAATGGGATGGTTACCTTTTGCTTTATGCTTTTGGATTTATGTTTTCTTGTATTCTATTGTGATATTGTTCTCAGGAGGCTGATCGTAGACTGACTTGGGGTTAATCTTTGGTAATGCATATGATAATTCGAGCGAGGTCGAATGTAAGTGATTCGAGCGAAGTCGAATGTAAGTTATTCGAACGAAGTCGAATGTAAGTGATTCAAGCGAAGTCAAATGTAAGTAATTCGAGTGGGGTCGAATGTAAGTAATTCGAACGGGGTCGAATGTAAGTAATTCAAGTGGGGTCGAATGTAAGTAATTCGAACGGGGTCGAATGTAAGTAATTTGAACGGGGTCGAATATAAGTGTAGAGTGTAGGATGTAGAGCAGTTTGGAGTTGTGCGAAAAATGTTGCATGTTGCTTTGTTTATTCATTTCATTGGAGAATATTACATACTTTGGTCAATACATAATTTGAGTAGTTCTCCATCTACCTAGTCCCTTCATTGGTCTGCCCGGAGTAGTCGGTAGGCGGAGCGATGAATAACAAACTTGAACTTCGAGGCGTCCCTTTCATCGCCTCATTAAAATCCTCCTCGGCAAAAACCCAACCGGGGATAAAAATCCGAGTCAGGGAAAAAGAGTACAACTTAGAGGACGTATGTTTTCAGAAGTTGAAGTACTTGAGATGGGCGAAGTTCCAATTGTTTGGTAACAGCTTTCCTTCCATTGTCTCTAGTTGAAATGACCATTTGTTAACAGTGGTTGTGATTTTGTATGGTCCATCCCAGTTGGTTCCTAGATTTCCCTCTCTTGGTTCTTTTCTTGCCTTTGTTTTGGCCTTGAGCACGTAGTCCCCGACTTTGAGTGGTCTGATTTTGGCCTTTTTGTTGTAGTATCGTTCTGCTTGTAGTTTTTGTGCGATCATTCTTATGTATGCCATATATCTTTGCTCTTCTACCTCGTCGAGGTCTTGCTTCATGTTCTCGTCGTTGCTTGGTCCGCTTTCATTGGATTATCTCAGGCTCGGTTCCCAGACCTTGACCGGTATGACTGCATCGGTGCCGTAGACCAATGAGTATGGAGTTTCTCATGTGCTTGTCTTTGGCGTGGTGCGGTATGCCCATAGCACCTCTGGTAGCAGTTCTGGCCATAGTCCCTTGGCGTCTTCGAGTTTCTTTTTCATGATATTTAATATTGTTTTGTTGGAGGATTCGGCTTGACACGGGATGATATTGCGTGGATAGTATTCGCATGATGTGCCACTTCTCAAAAAATTCAGCGGTCTTTTTCCCGATGAACTGTGGTCCGTTATCATAACTGATTTCCTTGGGGAGGCCTAAATGGCATATGATGTTCCTCCATATGAATGTGATGACCTCCTGGTCGCGTATTTGGGTGAAAGCACCTGCTTCTACCCATTTGGAAAAGTAGTCAGTTAAAACTAAAAGGAAACGTACATTACCTCGACCTGCTGGGATTGGTCCTACAATGTCCATTTCGCATTTGATGAATGGCCAGGGCGACGTGACTGAATGGAGGTATTCTCCCGCTTGGTGTATCATAGGGGCGTACTTCTGACATTGTTCACATTTTTTGACTAAGTTGACGCCTTTTTTTTCATGGTGGGCCAATAATAGACAACTCGTATGAGGCATCTCATGAGGGTCCAGTTGCCGGTATGGGCGCCGCGATGTCCTTCGTGTACTTTCTCGAGTACTCGTCTTGTTTGGTTTGGTCCCAGGAATTTTGCTAAGGGGTCGCCGAACATCCTTTTGTATAAGTCGTTGTCAATATTGTACCTAGCTGCTTGCATTCGAAGCTTTCGGGCTTCTTTTTTTTCTGGTTGAAGTGATCCCTTCTGCAAGTAGGTTATAATACTGTCGCACCAGTCCCAAGTTAAGTTTATAGAATATACCTCAAGTTGATCTATCAATGAGTGGAGTAGTGTGACGACGCTCCCCTTTCCATTTATGCTTTTTGTTGCTACTGCTAGTATGGCGAGGCCGTCTGCTTAGACATTTTGAGCTCGAGGTATTTGATCAAATTGACATTCGTTCCGTTTGGTACTTTTGTAGTCTTTGCTCCTTGATCTGGTAAGTTACTATGACTTGGTTGACGACGAGTTGTGAGCCGCATCGAAGGACGACCCGTCGTGCTCCGTATTTGAGATCTAGTTTCAGTCTTGTAATCACAACCTCATACTCGGCCTCGTTGTTAGTCATACCGGGGCATCGTATGAACTTGTGGATGACCTCGCCCCTTGGGACCTCGAGTATGAGTCCCAGTCCCGAACCTGACGCGTTAGAAGCACCATCGGTGTACAAGACCCATAGGTCGGATAGGTGAGGAGCAGTGCGAGAAGCTTCCTGCTTGACTTCAGGCATTATCTTGGCACTGAAGTCGGCTAGTACTTGCGACTTTATCGTCGTTCGTGGCTGATACGTGATATCGTGCTCGCTTAGCTCGATGGCCCATTTGGCCAATCGTCCCGATAGTTCGGGCTTATGTAAAACTTCTAATGGGGAAGGTCGTGACCACCGATATGGGATAGAACTGAAAATAAAGTCTAAGCTTTCGTGAAGTTATGACCAGTGCCAGAGCCATCTTTTCTAGGTGGGGGTACCTTGTTTCGGCATCGACCAGGGTTTTACTAATATAATAAATTAGAGATTGCGTACCTTCGTTTTCACGGACCAGTACTGCACTTACCACTACTTTTGACACGACCAAATATACCATGAGGTGTTCGCCTGGTTCAGCTTTGGCGAGTAGTGGAGGTGAGGACAGATATACCTTTAGCTCCTTTAAGGCCTCAACACATTCCAAGTTCCATTAGGGTCTATTGTCTTTTTTGAGGACATTGAAAGATTTGTGGCACCTATCGGAGGATCGTGAGATGAATCTCGATAGAGAGACTATACGGCCGATCAATTTTTGCACCTCTCTTGGTGGTCAATAGTTCAGGTATTCCTTCAATAGCTTTGATCTGGTAGGGGTTGACTTTTATGCCTCTTTGTGACACCAGGAAATCGAGGAACTTGCCTGAGGTTACGCCGAAGGCGCACTTCTCGGGGTTTAGCTTCATGTCGTAGTGCCTCAGTATATCGAAGGCTTCTTTCAGGTGATCGATATGATCTTCTTTCCTTTTGGATTTGACTAACATATCGTCTATGTATACTTTCATTGTTTTTCCGAGCTGGTCTTTGAACATCTTGGTGACCAACCACTGATAGGTTGCTCCTGCGTTCTTCAACCCGAATGGCATGACTTTATAGCAATACGTCCCTTGGTGAGTAATGAAAGTGGTCTTTTTATGGTCTTCCTCCTCCATGAGGATTTGGTTGTACCCCGAATAGGCGTTCAGGAAGCTTAGCAGTTCGTGTCCCGCCATTGCATCGATGAGTTGGTCGATGTGCGGCAGGGGAAAAGAGTCTTTTAGTCATGCTTTGTTTAGGTCTGTGAAGTCTACGCACATGCGTCACTTCCCATTTTTCTTCTTCACCATGACCACATTGGCGACCCATTGGGGGTATTTGGATTCTCTGATGGAGCCCTTGGCGAGTAGTTTTTCTACCTCCTCGCGGACTACTCCGTTGATTGCAACGTTGAATTTTCTTCTCGTTTGCCGTACTGGTGGGTAGAATGGATCAACTTTCAGTTTGTACGTAGCAATTTCTTTCGAGATACTTGGCATATCTGCATGGGAGAAAGCGAATAGGTCTGCATTGTTAGTTAGAAATTTATGAAATTTACCTGGTTCAAAGAGTTTGTGGCCGATGTAAGCCTTTTTGCTGGTGTCATTTTATCTATTTGAATGGGATCTAGGTCTTCTACCGTTGACCCCGCGGCCTCCATGATGTCGGGGTCCTTGATGACATCGATTTGCTCGTCAAATTTGGGCCCCGACTTAGGTAATTGCTATGCTTCTGAGCTTGTTCCTTTCAACTGTTAAGTGTATGTAAAGTCTTGGGCGATGCGATAGCATTCTTGGGCCATGCGTTGTTCGCCTCAAATGCTGAATATCCCCCACGGGGTAGGGAACTTGATTACTTGATACATGTTGGATGGAATGGCTCTCATGGCGTGTATCCATGGCCGCCTTATGATGGCGTTGTAGGTTGTTAGTTTATGATATGGAACATTGTCTCTAAGGTGACACCCCCGACCAGGACGTGGATCGTTATTTCTCCTGAAGTTCTTTCAACTGCAATGTAAAACCTTGTCAGTGTTATGCAGCGTGGTACTATCTTATCCTCGAGTCTCATTTGGGCGAGAACTCGAGGGTGGATAATACACGTGTCGATCCCATCGTCGACCATTATTCTTATTACATCTATATCTACAATTCGTAAGGTAATAACAAGAGCATTAAGGTGAGGTAAATCCAAACCGTGGGTATCTGACTTATCGAAGATGATACTGTCTTCGAGGTCGTCGTACCGTTCATGTGTAATTGACCGCTTCAGTTTATGCGTGGTAGTGAACTTTACATGGTTGATTGCGGCTTCATCGCCCCCGCCGATGATCATTTGGATGGTGCGGGGTGGGGGAGGGTGGTTTTGGAGGGCCTTGGTGTTGTTCTCGTCCTCGGCCAAAGTTGTCTCTCCCACGGTCGCTCATCAACTCTTTTAAGTGTCCTTGGTTGAGCATGTTCACCACTTCTTGTCACAAAGCTATGTAGTCTTCGGTCTTGTGACCTCGCTCCTGGTGGAACTCGCAAAGAGCATTTGACCTTCTGGTGTTGGGGTCAGACTTCATCTTTTGCGGCCACTTCACCTTCGGGCCGAGCTTCTCTAGTGCGTAACTATCTCTGAAGGGGAAACACAAAAATTGTGAGTAGATAAGAGTGAGGGCATACCTTTCTCGTTTCGTTGAGTCCCTGTATTTGGCATGGACGACCCTTCGATGTGGCAAGGAGATGGTGGTATAGCCATTCTGACATAAGGTTGGTGCCTGTCTTTGCTGGGACGTAGGCCTGATTGATCTCTTCGGGTAACTTTGTTGCGGTCTCTCCTCGACTCTGTTTGGCCTAGCGTGAGCCATTGAGGTCGTCCTCGTCTGCTCAAACCTCGGTGCAATAAGCGTTGTGGATTTCTTTCAGGGGGTAGGGGGGTATTTCATACGTCTGCTCAGTAATTTTCTGGTCGCTCTCGACCCGTTCCTATTCATCCCGTTTTGGAAGGCTGCCACGGCCATCCCTTCAGATACATTTGGCAAGATCATTCTGACCCTGTTGAATCGGGCGAGAAAGTCCCTGAGTCCCTCGCCAGGAGACTGTCTAACGACGAATATATCATTTACCATGGCCTGGGCTTTCTTGGCTCCAACGTGGGCGGTCACAAACTTGTCTGCCATTTCCTCAAACGTTGTTATTGACCGTGCTAGTAACTGTGAGTACCACGTTAAGGCTCCCCCTGTTAGGGTTTCGCCGAACTTCTTTAGCAATATTGACGATACCTGTTCCTTTGAGAGGTCGTTGACTTTCACTGTTGTGACGTAGTGAATTATGTGGTCTTCTGGGTCCGTCATGCCGTCGTATATTCTCAAATATGGCGGCATTTTGTAAGGTTTGGGTATGGGGCCGCTTCTTCGTTGTGTGGTTGTTCGACGAACCGGCCGACGTCCCGTTTGAGCAAGAGTTTTGGGGTGTCGGGTAACTTGTCGACCCTTTCCTGGTGTTCTTTTATCTGGTGTCTTAGTGCCTTATTTTCATTTTCCATTTCTTTCATCTTCTTTAGTATAGATGCGAGTGCATCATTGCCTGCATCAAAAGTGGTGTTAGTGTTATTTGTTGGGCGGGGAACAGGTTGCTCGTTAACGGTTGCGGCATCCGCTGGTGTGGCATTTTGAGTTGTTCCCTGAGTTGGCTTGTCCAGGAAGTTGCTCAGTGTACTTGTCAGCCATGCTTCTAGTAGTTTCTTTACTGCTAGTGGGGCTTCTTCGATTGTGGGCGTGGAAGCCTCCTTTTCCCGAGCGATTGTCACACTTCCATGAGGGGTAGGTGAACCGCTCCGTCATGGTGTGACGCTTGGTGTCACATTTTCTTCTCCTCCACCAACAGCCTCATTGATGGTGCTCATGAGGTTGGCGGTGACATCTGCTATGGCTTTTAGCCTTTATTCTCCTCTTCCTGCCATTGTTAGTTCGTGCGAACGAAAAAAGATGACGGTTGTACGTGTCTTTTTTTATCTAACAGAAACTATAGACTTTAACTAGAAAATCCCCACAGACGGCTCCAAATTGTTTTATAAAAAATGTGTTAATCCCTTTTCTAAACGACTTGATGAAGGAAATGAAAGATTAATCCTAGTTAAGCTTAATGACTGTCAGATCTGGATATTTGGTGATGAACAGAATGAATTTATACGCCGCAATAGTAAATGCAGGTAAAAAATGTGAATGATGATTGCTAATGAATACACAAATGAGTATGCGGATTAAATGCGTGCAATATCAATAAATGTAATAATAAAGGATCTCTCGCCCAAATATTAAATGGCTAGAGCCACTCAACTCTTTGCCAACAATGTAGATGATAGAAAAACGCGGATGAAGTACAAGATTCTTGGATCTTGTAAATGAAAAGGTATCTTCCAACTCGATAATTAATAAAAAATACAAGTTTTGTATATTCTCAATAGTCAATGTTACAGAGTGTTTCTTTCAGAAGGTTTCAGATCCCCTTTTTCTCTTTTTCTTTTCCTATATACAAGGGGCATTCTTTTGAAACCCTAAAAAAGTACAAGCCCAAGAATATTCTAATGGAATATTCTCTCTCATGAGTCCTAACCTAAGCTTATCTATCGTTACTGTCTACTCTTCTGTTCGTCCAAACGTCGGCTTCTCTTGAGAGAGGCTCTTCGTCACCACATCTTGGCCTACTTAGACTTCGACCATGACCAACGAAGCCATTAAGTTTGATCCAAATTTCGACCAATACAACCCTTATTCAACGTATTCCTTGAGAAACATATCTAACAAGTACCACAAGAAGACACCCTAGCCAGTAAACATGTTCAAATCATTGGAGCTTGAAAAAACTGAAGATTTTATTCATCTACAGGTGCTTATTTTTTCTATAGACTTTCTTATTGTGTATTAGTAGATTCTTGATCTTTTTTGATTGCACATACATGTTCTTAGTGTTGTAAAGAATTAAAAAAAAATACCGATTCATTGAATTTACGGGAAAAAAGTGGTGAATATTTTGAAATAGTTAGAAGATCTATATAATAAGTAAAAGAAGATGATTTTGGAATCTTATAGAAAAGCACGAAAAAGAGAATATAGAAAATTATTTGATTGATTAGATAGAATTGATGGGAAGAAAAAGAGAAAAAAAAATTTAAAATGGTAAGAAGATTTATATAATAAGAGAAATAAATGATTTCACACTTTTACAAAAAATTAGGAAGAGATATTGGGATGATAGGTTGATTGAATGGTTTAGCGTGTGTATTCTTGAGTATAAAAGAACAATACTTAGATAAAATATCAAATACTATGAGCGAGCCCATAATCTAAGAGTTTTTCATGTGCTCGTGCAAGATTAAATATGCATATTGAGATCCATCAATATCAGTAGCTTAATTTTATTAGACGTTTTTTTTAGAATTATGTTTGAGTGTAAGTATTTGACATTCGACATAGCAAAAATGAATAATAGAAAAAAGAGGAAAGATAAAAGACAAGAAATAGGTATAGTTTTATCTGTATAGGTCATTAGATAAGGATTGACTATCTCGAGAAAATAATTAAACCGCAATGATGAAAAAAAATTCAATAAAAATTAATTAATACTTGAAATCAAGTATATTCATATATAATGAATAATATATATCAAACATGTGATATTAGAATTTTTTTTTATGTCTTCTAGACCGCCTGTAAATTGCGGGTAGATTTCTTTAGTTAGCACAATAAATGTATACGGGGAGAGAAAATTGTGGGAAATAATTCAAAAGATATGTGAATTACAATTAATTAGTACTCTCTATTTTAATGAGACTGGTCCAACGTTATATGTTTCTGCTATAAATAAAGTTAATTAGGCCTCATTTGTTTGCACTTAATGGAGGTCTGAATCTTAATCATTTAGATCTCAGACATTAAGTGTGTTTGTTTTTAAAGTCTGAATCTTAATTATTCATATCTTAATCATTAAGTGTGTTTATTTTTTTTTACTTCACAACCACTTAACGTGTCTAAATAGATCTGTATGATTAAGATCTATAACAGAGACTTAATTTCATTAAGATGCTATCACATATTCATTATTAACTGCCGTCACCGCCTACCATTATCAACTAGCACCATGCCGCCGCCACCACCATACCCAACCACCCCGGCCACTGCTGCCACCACCAGCACTCCACCACGCCACCATCATCCTCAATCATAGCAGCCACTATTATCGACCATCACCATCCACTATGCCTACCATTCCGATCACCATATATCATTCTCACCCACAATCAACACTCATTCAGTTCAACTACAAAAACTGACCACCACATCACCATCAATAATAGCCGATACTGCCCATTATTATAACCTACCACCACCCACCCACCACCTTTCTCAATCACAACTACTACCACCACCTGCCATTATTAACTATCACCACTCACCACCACCATCCTCAATCATAATCTCCACCGCTACCAGTCACTACTAGCTACTAGCATGAACCGCCATCATCAACCAAAACTACCACCAACCACTGCATCTAGTCGACATTCACCCGTTAGCCATCACCACCAACAAATATCATACTTTAAATAACTATATATTTTATTGATAGAATATTAGATTAGTTAGTATATCATTTGAATTTATGTTTATTAATTTTCAAATAAAGATAAATTTTATATATTCGGATGTACAAAATCAAACAATCTTAATTATTTATATTCAGATCTTAATACACATCTTAATATATTCAGATTAAGTTGTCTTAAGGCATCTTAATCTTAAAAAAAAACAAATGTGGCCTTAGCTATTATAATTATCAATTACAAACTGCTACTAAATTCCGTAAAATTCTCTAAAATGTTGTCTAATTATGTTTTCTCCTCAAATATAAACAATGCTTCTAAAAAAAGTCACTCCGACGTACTCCTATTCCCAGTTTGCTAGGCCCATGACGAAAAAGCCCATTTTCTTCCGATTAGGGTTTGAAACCAGCCACTCTCGTTGTCTGTTTGAGCTTTATATATTCGCCCATATCCACCTATTCCCACAGCACTCACAACTCACTCTCTCTATAAACGGATCTGACCGTCTGAGACACACACACACACACACACACACACACACACAGACAGAGTTTTCATGTTTTGATAGGAGCAGTGATGATATCTAGAGAAAGTCATGCACCACTCTGATTATAGTGATGTTAAATTTCTCATACCCATATACTCTCCTGAGCTCCTTTCTTTGCTTTTATGTTTTGATTATTTTTGTTTTTTTCTAAATTATTTTTCTATTCTTTTTTACTCAATTACACACATATATGAGCCATGTGATGCGATCTTTGAAAAGATCAAACCATGATGCGGACCGTACAATAGCCTTACGCTTCTGTGGATCAATTTTGGTTCCTGATGGCTCCCTTCTATTATTTGTTTTTCTATAAATTGTTTCGTTCTGTCTTTCGATATTTTTTATTTGAATTACTCTCACATTTGAGGTAGAGGGAATGAGTAGTGATCAGTAAAGAAGGATGGAGTGGAAAAGGATGCGATTATGAGAAGTTATTGGAGTGGGAGGTGTCGAAAGATAGAGTTATATTTGTTTTTTCAATTTAAAGTTGAAAAATAAAAATAATTTTGTCTTTCCGATGCCTCCCATCCCCATGGCCTCCGCTTACTTCGCCCTTTCCAGATTTTGTCATCCGTTTGTAAGATTAATTAGTTTCTTTTCGTTCTTTGTGATAATTGCTTGTCTGATATAGTGCATTTCTGAAGGTTAAACAAATGCACTATATATTCTGATAAAAAATTGATTGATGGGGAAAAGGATTGATTAATGGGGGTTTGTTATTACAATGTATTTTATCTTCTGAAATATATTAGTCCCTTTATTTTAATTTATGTGAACCTGTTTGATTTGGCATGTAATTTAAGAAAAAAATGAAACTTTTGAATTTATGGTTATAGACAAGTCAATAGAATTGTAAATTTAAGCTAAATTGATTCCAAATTTAGAAAGAGTTTATTCTTTTTGGAACATACCATTCTTATACGTTGTGGAGCAACTATTAATGATGGTTACAAGGAGGCTCTTTAAGATTGGGTTTCAAGTTTGGCAATATGATAATTATATTGTAAGTGAGATTTAACTAAGTCTATTTTTTGAAATTAAAAAGAAAGAGTGCATCCTTAGCCTTTATTGTAATATAGTTAAGATTGTATAGTTTGTCAATTTGTGAATCCTTTGGAGTCAATTGTATTGATTTTTCATTGCGTTCAGTTGTCATCAAGTTGGTATATTTGCCTCATATGTTGTCATATTTATGTTAGTCTGATGCAATTGGTAGGTTTTTCTTGTGCTGGTGCTCTCTGTTTTATAAGAGCCTTTTGTGAACCGAGTTTGATGTGTTTTTCTTCTGTTACTCAACAATTGGTAGCAATATGTTGGTTGACGAGTAACAGACTTCTAAATTTTATTAAACTACTGAGAAGTTCATTGCCAAAACTTTGAGGAATGCTTTTGCATGGTGGATCAAATATCTTCCCTATTTGATGTTTAAACAGATTGTCCCTTGCAATTTAGTTTAGTGAAGTGTTGGGCAAAATCTGTCTTGTGAAATAAAACGTTATTTACTAGATCAAGATTTAGTTAATTATCTAGTGTATGAAGAAATAGATCCAAATACAGAGAATGTTGACGATTTGTTCCAAATTAGTTGAGAGTATGGATGTGAGTAACTTGTTTTGGATGTCTAAATTAGGGCGCTAGTTCCCTTTTGGCGCAACCCTACTCAACCTTGTACATGCTTTTCCTACTCAACCTTGTATGACGAACCGATTGCTTATGCGTTGGTGTTGGCCTACGTACCAATTATTTATTTTCCGAACGGAGAAATTGTTCCATTCTCAAATAAAAAGCGATTCGGAATTCAACTAATAGATATTTATATTAGTTTGTGGTGTTTCTAAACTTCTCTTTTCGGTTTGATATTTTTAATTTGTATTTTCGTTGGTCTTATAACATAGCATGGAGCCAATAAATTAAATACTCTAGTTCTAGTGGAGTGAAGAATACTTTATTTGAGGTTGCGAAGCAGTTTTGTTAAATCTCTTAAATACTTTCTAGCTACAGTAAATTACTTGAATCCTCATATCAAGTAACTAAAAATATCGGATGCACACGCGTATGCAAAACTATTTGAGAGGTTCCTCTATAAAAGCACAATCGTCTCTTTTACGTTTCTGGAATACTGCTTGAAACTAGTCCCGTCTTCGCTTCTTTTCTAAGAAGTACATGCTTGGCTCAACAGAAGAAACAATACTATCATGAAAGTAATAAGAGAAAAAACATGTAACAATATAAGTTGCCAGAAAGAAAATAATAACAACGAAGAAGTGAAAGGGCAATGACACAAATTTGCAAAACAAAAATATGAACATAACATAGACCACTAACAGATTACATGAAACTCTATCAGATTACTGTGTACCAAGAGAGAAGAACTCTTGACTATCTCCTAGTTAACTGTTAGGACCTAACTGTTTGACATCGGGCATGGAGTGCGGCTGTGGCAAGGATTAAGCGTAATGGCCTTGTCATTGGTATATGCGCGGAAAAAATGATCATGCGGGCGACAGGTAAAACATTATCGTAAAGGCTGTCGTGGGTAAGTATTGGCCAAGGTATTGGCACGGGCAATACATGCTTGGAAACGGCTTGACAAGGCAGTTTGGGTCAGGCATGCACTTTGGGTTGTGGCAGCTAAGTGCTGGCTAAGCTAAGGCAAGGCAAAAATGTGGGATGATGGCGCAATGGCACGGGTGAAATGAGGGTTGACAAGGGCAATGCAGAAATTCGGCCAAGGAAGTGTGCAGGCGGCAGCGGCGTCGGGCGTGTGCGGCAAAATCATGACGGCAGATTGCGGGCAAGACATTAGTGCAAAGTAATGTCAAAATAAGCTAAGGCTTGGCACAAAGCAAGCCTTGGGCGTGAGACATAGCTGACAAAGTCAAATAGCACATGCAAAGCAAAGTGGGGCTGTGATCGACTTGTGACATAGCCAAGTGATGGTTCCTTTGTATATTTTTGAAATTCATACAAGGGTTGGGATTTTCCTGTATTAGTTTGTGTTCCTAATGATTTGCTGCCTAAAATTCGTTAAGGCCAAACTTGCTAAAACTTGACTGCTGCGCGGGTGTAGTTTAGACTGACTAAAATCTTCCCCGTGACAACTGGTATCAGATCGGAGCATGTTTGTGGCGGTGGCAAGACGACCAATAGCAGATTTTGTGGTGCTGTTTGAAAGCATGGCTGGTGGCACAAATGCTGAACTGCGCCATAGGGTGGAACAATTGGAAGCACTCGTTGGGCAGGATCTTGAAATAGGTGCTGATTCTTCTGTTCTTGCAAGGATGACACGTTTATAGGAAGATTATGCAGCGAGACATGAAACCACGCTGGCAGAAATGGACTTGGTGCACATAGAAAAGGAAGAACTGCGCGACGAGGTGTATCAACTTCGAAGGGAAATGCAGAATACTACCCTTAGAAGCGATGAACGTACCAAAGTAAAGATTCCGGAGACGAAGGCTTATGGCGGTGCATGAAGTGCCCAAGAACTTGAAAATTTCTTTTGGGATATGGAGCAATATTTTCAGGCTGCTCGTGTGTCGGATGATGAAAATGTGACCATCACACCTATGTATTTGACTGATGATGCGAAAGTGTGGTGGCGTACACGAGTTGTGAAAGTAGAAATTGCTGGGCTGCCAAGGATTGAAACTTGAGAAATGCTGAAGAAGGAATTAAAATCTCAATTCCTTTCAAAAAAGTCGTCATGGGTTGCAAGAGATGGACTGCGTCGCTCGAAACAAAGTGGCACGGTGAGGGAGTATGACAAGGAATTTTCGTCCTTGATGCTGAATGTAAGTAATATGGCAGAAGAAGACAACATGCATTACTTCATGAGCGGATTTAAGGGATGGGCGCAATTAGAGTTGAGAAAGCAGAATGTTCAAAACCTCCCTTCTGCTATCGCGTTGGCGGATTTCAATTTAGGTGATGACCCTGCTGAATCTTCAAAATCAGACGGAAAGAAAGACAAGGCGAGGGAATGGAAGAAAAATGGGAAATGCCAAGCTGCCGAAACTGAGAGATTTTCCAAGAATGAGAGACAAGCGGAAACTTTCAATGGAAAGGAAAGGAGCGGCAAGTTCAAAGGCTGCTTCACTTGTGGTGGACCGCACTTGAAGAAGGACTGTACGGTGCAAGATAGGGTGAATGCTATGCTGAATGCGGAAGACAGGAACAAGTGGCGGAAGCAAATGCTATTGTGGCAGATGTAAAAGAAGGACTAATGGCGTTGTATGTCAACAACCCCTTGGGGTTGATTAATGAGTTGGCTCGACGAGGACGTCGATTTCAAAGGGTGTGGGTAGTTTGTTAGGGCCTGACTCTTTGACATCGGGCGTGGCGCGCGACTGTGGCAAGGATTGGGCGTGATGGCCTTGTCATTGGCCTATGCGCATGTAAAACGATCATGCGGGCGACGAGCAAGACATTGGTGCGGAGCAATGCCAAAATGAGATAAGGCTTGTCACAAAGCAAGCCTTGGGCGTGAAGCATAGCCGACCAAGTAAAATAGCACATGCCAAAGTAGTTGGGGGTCACATTTCATAACCCCTTGTACCCATGACTTTCCATGACTGATTATGCTTGTATCGATTATCCCATTTCGTGTAGAACATGTCCTAAGTAGTTGGGGATGTCAACTACATGTTAGGAACAGATTTAGCCTTAGCCCGACAAGTGGAAAAAGCTGTAGACAACAAGTGTCCATGTGCTATCAAGTCCTAAAGGCTGCTTATGTTCTATAAATAGGGATTTTGGACTTAGTCAGATGGAAGTGGGTAATTTCGTGTGAAATTATAAGTGGGAAACAAGAGAGAAACGTGTGGGTTTCTAAGTGTTTCAAAAGGTACTAAGGCTAGGCTGGGCAGGTCCTAGTGTTGGAAAAATAACGACTTGTGTTCTTTGTCAAAAGTGGGTCTGTGATCGACTTGTGACATAGGCAAGTGAGGGTTCCTTTTTATATTCTGAAAATTAATTTAAAGGTTGGGATTTTCCCGTATAAGCTTGTGTTCCTACTGATTTGCTGCCTAAAATTCGTTAAGGCCAAACTTGCTGAAATTTGGCTAAGTGTGGGAAAGGATGAGTCAAGCGCGCAACTTGATTGTTGCGCGGGTGTGGTTTAGACTGACTAAAATCTCCCCCGTGAAAACTGGTATCAGATCAGAGCATGTTTGTGGCGGTGGCAAGGCGACCGGTAGCATATTTCATGGTGCTGTTTGAAAGCATGGCTGGTGGCACAAATGCTGAACTGCCCCATATGATGGAACAATTGGAAGCACTCGTTGGGCATGCTCTTGAAATAGGTGCTGATTCTTCTGTTCTTGCAAGGATGGCATGTTTAGAGGCAGATTATGCAGCGACACATGAAACCACGCTGGCAGAAATGGCCTTGGTGCGTAGAGAAAAGGAAGAACTGCGCGACGAGGTGTATCAACTTCGAAGGGCAATGCATAATACTACCCTTAGAAACGATGAACGCACCAAAGTAAGGATTCCAGAGACGAAGGCTTTTGGAGGAGCATGTTTGTGGTGGTGGCAAGGCGACCGGTAGCAGATTTCATGGTGCTGTTTGAAAGCATGGCTGGTGGCACAAATGCTGAACTGCGCCATAGGGTGGAACAATTGGAAGCACTCGTTGGGCATGGTTTTGAAATAGGTGCTGATTCTTCTGTTCTTGCAAGGATGGCATGTTTAGAGGCAGATTATGCAGCGAGACATGAAACCACGCTGGCAGAAATGGCCTTGGTGCGTAGAAAAAAGGAAGAACTGCGCGACGAGGTGTATCAACTTCGAAGGGCAATGCAGAATACTACCCTTAGAAACGATGAACGCACCAAAGTAAGGATTCCAGAGACGAAGGCTTATGGCGGTGCAAGAAGTGCCCAAGAACTGATAATTTTGTGTGGGATATGGAGCAATATTTTTAGGCTGCTCGTGTGACGGATGAGGAAAAGGTGACCATCACACCTATGTATTTGACCGATGATGCGAAAGTGTGGTGGCGTACACGAGTAGTGAAAGTAGAAAATGCTGGGCTGCCAAGGATTGAAACTTGGGAAATGCTGAAGAAGGAATTAAAATCTCAATTCCTTCCAAAAAACTCGTCATGGGTTGCAAGAGATGGACTGCGTCGCTTGAAACAAAGTGGCACGGTGAGGGAGTATGTCAAGGAATTTTCGTCCTTGATGCTGAATGTAAGTAATATGGCAGAAGAAGACAAGCTGCATTACTTCATGAGCGGATATAAGGGATGGGCGCAATTAGAGTTGAGAAGGCAGAATGTTCAAAACCTCTCTACTGCTATTGCGGCGGAGGATGCATTGGCTGATTTCAATTTAGGTGATGACCCTGCTGAATCTTCAAAATCAGACAGAATGAAAGACAAGTCGAGGGAATGGAAGAAAAATGGGAAAGGCCAAGCTGCCGAAAATGAGGGATTTGCCAAGAATGAGGGACAAGCGGAGACTTTCAATGGAAAGGAAAGGAGCGGCAAGTTCAAAGGTTGCTTCACTTGTGGTGGACCACACTTGAAGAAGGACTGTACAGTGCAGGCTAGGGTGAATGCTATGCTGGATGCGGAAAGACAGGAACAAGTGGCAGAAGCAAATGCTATTGTGGCAGATGTGAAAGAAGGACCAGGGGAGTTGTATGTCAACAACTCTTGGGGTTGATTAATGAGTTGGCTCGAGGAGTACGTCGATTTCAAAGGGCGCAGGTGGTTTGTTAGGGCCTGACTCTTTGACATCGGGCGTGGCGCGCGACTGTGGCAAGGATTGGGCGTGATGGACTTGTCATTGGCCTATGCGCATGCAAAACGATCATGCGGGCGACGAGCAAGACATTGGTGCGGAGCAATGTCAAAATGAGCTAAGGCTTGTCACAAAGCAAGCCTTGAGCGTGAAGCATAGCCGACCAAGTAAAATAGCACATGCCAAAGTAGTTGGGGGTCACATTTCATAACCCCTTGTACCCATGACTGATTATGCTTGTATCCATTATCCCATTTTCGTGTAGAACATGTCCTAACTAGTTGGGGATGTCAACTACATGTTAGGAACAGATTTAGCCTTAGCCCGACAAGTGGAAAAAGCTGTAGACAACAAGTGTCCATGTCCTATCAAGTCCTAAAGGCTGCTTATGTTCTATAAATAGGGCTTTTGGACTTAGTCAGATGGAAGTGGGTAATTTCGTGTGAAATTATAAGTGGGAAACAAGAGAGAAACGTGTGGGTTTCTAAGTGTTTCAAAAGGTACTAAGGCTAGGCTTGGGCAGGTCTTAGTGTTGGAAAAATAACGACTTGTGTTCTTTGTCAAAAGTGGGTCTGTGATCGACTTGTGACATAGGCAAGTGAGGGTTCCTTTGTATATTCTGAAAATTAATATAAAGGTTGGGATTTTCCCGTATTAGCTTGTGTTCCTACTGATTTGCTGCCTAAAATTCGTTAAGGCCAAACTTGCTGAAATTTGGCTAAGCGTGGGAAAGGTTGAGTCAAGCGCGCAACTTGACTACCGCGCGAGTGTGGTTTAGACTGACCAAAATCTCCCCCCGTGACACCTACCGGCCTAAGGCTCGACCTTCATATATTCCTATCAAGAGCCATGTCCTAGGAAATCTGAAGCCGCTCCCTGTCCTGCCTGATCACCTCGCCTCAATACTTCTTAGGCCTCCCCTGCCTTTTCTCGTACCTACCAAATTCAATCGCTCACACCTCCTAACTGGTGCATCTAAGATTCTTCTCCGCACGTGTCCGAACTATCTTCGCCACGCTTCCCGCATCTTGTTGTCCACGGGAGCCACACCCACCCTCTCCTGAATATCTTCATTCCGAATCTTATCCAGCCTAGTGTGCCCACACATCCATCTTAACATTCTCATTTCTGCTACTTTCATCTTCTGAATATGTGAATTCTTGACTGGCCAACACTCAGCTCCATACAACATGACTGGTCTAACCACCGCTCTATAGAACTTACCTTTGAGTTTCGGTGGCACATTCTTGTCACACAAGACTCCAGGCGCTAACATCCATTTCATCCACCCCACCCCACCCCCAATACGGTGCGTAATATCCCCGTCGATCTCCTCATCTCCCTGGATAATTGACCCTAAGTACTTAAAAATTTCTCTCTTGAGGATGGCATATGAGTCAAGCCTGACTTCCACATTCGCTTCCCCCGTCACCTCATTGAACTTACATTCCACATATTCTGTCTTAGTACTACTCAACTTGAAACCTTTAGACTCCAGGGCCTGCCTCCATACCTCCAGTCTCCTGTTAACGCCGCCTTGCGTCTCATAAATCAGAACTATATCATCAGCGAACAACATACACCATGGCACCTCTCCTTGAATATGGTGTGTCAGTGCGTCCATCGCCATAGCAAATAAATACGGGCTGAGCGCAGATCCTTGGTGTAACCCCATAACCACCGGAAAAGGCTCTGACTCACCTCCCACAGTCCTAACCCGAGTCATAGCTCCATCATACATATCCTTTATCACCCTAATTTAAGCCACCGTCACACCTTTCACCTCCAGACATCTCCAAAGGACGTCCCCAGGGACCTTGTCATATGCATTCTCTAGGTCAATAAACACCATGTGCAAATTCCTCTTCCTATCCCTGTATAATTCCACCAACCTCCTAATAAGGTGGATAGCTTCCATAGTAGAACGACCCGACATGAATCCGAACTCGCTTTCCAATACAGACACCGCCCTCCTTATCCTCCCTTCCACTACCCTCTCCCAAACTTTCATGGAATATTAAAGCAAAAAGCTAAAACATCCAAATAGATTATTAGCCTTTTCTAATGAGAACCAACTAAAAGTATTTGCGGCAATTAAAGTTCGTTGCCTAGGAAGTTTATGCAAGAAGAAATAGTTGTTAACAATCATGTACTCCTTGTAATATTTTCACGAAAATACGTGACTCATGTATTTAAAGACGAAATGTAATTTGGTCGGAAAAAATGAACAATTAATACCGAATTTAAAAAAAAAATTAATAGCGAATTTTGTGTGGGAGCCAATAATTTCGTAGCTTAATGTAACCTTTGCCGTAGTGACATGGAGGGAAAAATATAAGCCCAATCACGAAACCCTGACCTAGTAGTTGAAGTAGTTTGCAGTGAAGAACCATTTGTCATACTCAATTCATCATCAGTTCAAGTGCTTGTTTTCTTCTTCAATTCTTCCAATGCAGCCACGAATTCTTCAAGTTCCTCGATCTCCATAATTCTCAGTGGCTGAGATGCAAAGTTCGTTAGCTTTTTTGAAAAGCTACCAACGGCGTTTGGAGAAGGCCGTAACATCATGTCTACTGTTTTCATTGTCTAATGGTTGAGTTTTCTTGAGGGTGGTGGAGTTTTTCTTCGTATTAGTAGCATTCATGGTGGGAGAGAAGATTAGTTATGTCTTTGTAAATTGGGGACATGTTGATGTATAATTTATAGAGAGAGTACAAGGTGTAAAACAAAGATTTCTTACCTTTCAAGATTTCATAAAACCATTTATTTACTAAAGTTTTAGTTGTGGTTGTAAGAAGGAATCGGGTTTGAAATTTTGAAAGTATTATAGGTTGTGTAGAAAAGGAATGTTGTTCTTAAATTGGAAAGAAAAAACTAGAATCCCTATTAGGAACTTATATACTTGCGAGGCGACCCTCAGATATTCTCGTAAGCATATTTCTTTTAAAAAAAATTAGTATTAGTACCCGTGCGATGTACACAAATCATGTCAAATTATGATGTATGTTATTTGAATCATGTGCAAAAAATCTTAAAATATAAATCTCTCATATAAAACTTATATAATCATTAGATATTAATTAAGAAACAAGAAATGAAATTAATGTTCAAATCTCGTAGTGGACAACCTATTTTTTATTTTATTTGTAGCAACCTAACTCCTTGACTTTAGTACTTGCATTTCATTTCACTATCAATATTATAGAATACTACATATATCATATTGTGATATGTCTTGTTTGAGCATATTAGATCATATTATTTTAATAAAATTCTTACTATCACTCTCTATTTATTTGAAAGCCAAATACTTATTCATCACATCATTTTTACGCAAACTCTTGCTCTTTTTATTCTTTACTTACAATTATTGTATTATTTATTATTTAACATTATTATACTATCATATAATCTTTTATAAGCTTAATAATTAACTTAATGTCTTGCTTATTATCCTTTTAATAGTACTTAATAAAAAATATTTTTTATTTTAGAATTTAATATATTTTTATGTTTGTATCCTCTTATTAAAAAAATTTAATCATTTAAATCGATTAGTAATATTTTTAAAAATAATTTAATTATTTAATTAGTTTTTTAAAACTAATTTAAACTGCAAGTATCCTCACACTATAACGATCTGACAGGTCATTTTGAGCTCTAGCGCGTCTTTCGACGGTTTGAGGCTATAAGCAGCTTCACTTCGGGAGTCATGACTTGTACGCGTGGTCGAAATTGGAATTTTGGGAGTTCAGAGTTGATTTGGAAAGAAAATTTTCATTTCGTAAGCCTTAAGTTGAAAGAATTCACTAAGGTCGTATTTTTGATCAAATGACCTCGGAATCGAGATTTGAAGGTTCGTAAGAGGATTTCACATTTGGGCGTATGTTCAGATCGAGCGTTTCAACGCATTTGTGGAAGTTAGCATTTTGGAAGAATTTCATAGATTTGGGTTGAAGTGCATTTCAATGTTATTGATGCCCTTGGGATTCCGAGTTTGGGAATAGCTCCGTATGTCGATTTAAGTATTGGGAGCGTGTCCAGAAGTTGATTTGGAGGTCCATAGGTCATTTCAGGGTCATTTGGCGAAAGTCGAAAATTTGAAGATTTTTGAGAAGTTTGACCGAAGGTGGAATCTTTGGATATCGGGGTCGAATTTTGATTCCGGAAGTTTACGTAGGTCCGTAATGTTAAATGTGACTTGTGTGCAATATTTGAGGTCAATCGGACGTGATTTGATGGGTTTCGACATCAAATTTAGAAATTTTAAGTCCTAAAGTTCATGAAGCTTGAATTGGGGCGCGATTCATGGTTTTAGCGTTGTTTGATGTGATTTGAAGGCTTGACTAAGTTCATAAAGTGTTTTGGGATGTGTTGGTATAATTGGCTGAGGTCCCGAGAGACTCGGGTGGAATACGGATGGTAAACGGATCGAGTGTGGACTTGGAAGAAAGGCTGAAGCAGCTGCCTTCTAGTGTGACCGTACCTGCAAGGTTTGGGCCGCAGGTGCGGAGCCGCAGAGGCAGCCAATGTAACGACCCGACCGGTTTTGAGATCCAGCGCGTCGTTCAGCAGTTGGGAGTCATGAACAACTTCATTTCAGGTATATTGACTTGTGTGTTTGGTCAGAGTTGAAATTCAAGAGGTTCGGAGTTAAATTGAAAGGAAAATTATCATTTCAGAAGCCTTAAGTTGAAGAAATCGAGTAAAAATGGAATTTTGAGTAAACGACCTCGGAATCAGGATCTGAGGGTTCCAGCAAGTTCGTATGATGATTTCAGACTTGGGGGTATGTCCGGAACAGGTTTTGGATAACCCGGGAGCAGTTCAGCGTATATTGTGGAAAGTCAGTATTTTAAGGAAATTTCCTAAGTTTGACTTGAAGTACATTTCAATGATATTGATGTCCGTATGGAATTCCGAGTATGGGAGTAGCTCCGTATGGTGATTCTGGAGTTGGGAGCGTGATCGGAAGTGAATTCGGATATCCGGAAGTCAATTTAAGGTCATTTGGCTAAAGATAGAAAACTGAAGGTTTTTGAAGAATTCGACCGGAAATGGAAATTTTGATATCGAGGTCGGAATGCGATTCCGAAAGTTGGAACATGTCCTTAATAATGAATATGACTTGCCTGCAAAATTTGGGGTCAATCAGACGTGATTTGATAGGTTTCGGCATCGGAGGTGAAAGTTAGAAATTTCAAAGTTCATAAAGTTGAATTTTAGTGCGATTCGTGATTTCGGCATTTTTTGACGTGATTTGAAGCCCCGAGAAAGTTCGTGGGATGTTATGGGACTGAGTCGTGTGTTTGGACGGGGTCCTAGGGGCCTCGGGTGTGTTTCAAGAGCGGTTTCAGGGCATTTCAGAGTGAATTTGCTATTGCTGGTTTCTGGTGCTGCTGGTGTTCTATGCGATCGCAGCCTCAGCTGTGCAATCACGAAGAAGAAAGGTGAAAGGGGTGAGTTTGTCTTATGCGATCGAGGTCCCTTGTGTGCGATCGCGGAGAAGGTCTGGGCAGAGCAGTGCGATCACAGGCCTGCTACTGCGTTCGCAGAAGAGAGCGAGTGAGGGTACTGGAGATGACCTGTGCGACCGCAGGTCTGTTGGTGCGATCGCGGAGGAGGGTCCTGGGTGGCCTGTGCGATCGCAAAATCTCTCCTGCGATTGCAGAGAAGGCCTGTGCTGGGCAGAATGATATTTAGCGGGTTTTGGCCATTTTAACTCATTTTACATATGCCATAGACGGATTTTGAGAGCATTTCAAGGAAGATTTCAACCAAGCTTCAGAGGTAAGATCATTCTACTTATTTCCAAGTTAGATACAAGATTATTACATGGATTAGAACATGAAAATTAGGGAAAATTTGGAAGAAACCTAGGATTTGGAAAATGTGATTTTTACCACAAATTGGACATAAATTCTGGAATGAATGGTGTAATTGAATTAGTAAAGCTTTAGGTAGGGATTTTCTTCAAGAATTTTCGAGGTCCGGGCACGTGGGCCCGAGGGCATTTTGGTCATTTCATTGAGCCGGGCTGAGGAACTTTGTAATTTGAATTGGTTATGATCAATTGCGTATATTTTCATTGAATTATCGTTATTTGGATAGTTTGGGAGCGTTGCCCATCCATTTTTAGTCGTCGTAGAGGCTTGGAAGCCAATGATGAATCCTTGGAGCGAGGTGAGTCTCCTTTCTAACCTTGTAAGAGGGAACTGTCCCCATAGGTGTTCTACATGCTGTGTGTAATTGTTTGTGGGGGTTACGTACGCACCAAGTGACGAGAGTCCGTACGTAGCGGCTATTATTGTTATGTCCGGGTAGTTAGGCCCCATATCATGCCTTGTGTTCTTCTTGTGATGAACTGTATGTTATGAAGTCCTGCTATGTGTAGTTTTGCTTCTATGAGATTTATGGAATGTTTTACAGAAAATAAAATGAAAAGAATTATTTTATGGAAAATAAAATGAAAAAAATTGTTTTATGGAAAATAAAATGAAAAGAAGTATTTTTACGGAAAATAATATGAAAGGGATTGTTTTACGGGAAGTAGTATGAAAGAAATTGTTTATGGAAAATATTATGAAAAGGAAAGAATATGGTGTGCGCATGTGGACGCTTCGCAATTTACATTCCGCGAGCAATGTGTGATTTCCCCCACTCTTATAACTGTAACATATATGGGAGCGGGCCGTACGCCACTAGGGAGTTGAAAAGTAATTGTCATATATATGGGATCGGGCCGTACGCCACGGCGGATTTGAGAAGTATTCGTATACATTTATGGGAGGGGGCCGTACGCCACGACGGATTTAAAGATACATTTATGGGAGCGAGCCGTACACCACTGTGGATTTAAAGATACATTTATGGGAGCGGGCCGTACGCCACAGCAGATTTAAAGATACATTTATGGGAGCGGGCCGTACGCCACAGCGGATTTAAAGATACATTTATGGGAGCGAGCCGTACGCCACATCGGATTTAAAGAAAGGAAATTACTTAGTTACTTATTTTCAAAATTTGCTTGGATTACAGTGCCTTATATATATTTGCTGCTTAACTGCCTTCACATGTCTACTGCTTTCAGCATATTCTGTCCTATTTATATTGTTGGACCTTAGTGAGTGTCAAGTCGACCTCTCGTCACTACTTCTTCAAGGTTAGGAGGGATACTCACTGGGTACATATATGTATATGTACTCATGCTACACTTTCTGTGCATTTTGTTGCACATGTATCTTCATAGTTCAGCGATTGATTTGGAGGCTTGCTCGGGCTGCATTCATCCAGAGGCATTTCACAGTTGACAGAGTCTCCTTCTTTCAATATCTTTACATTGTATCTCTATTGCTTTTGGTCCCATCTACTTCTCGGACAAGAGTTGTATAATTTTATAAATTCTTAGAAACTGCTCATGTACTTGTGTCATCGGGTTCTGGGGATGTGTTGAGTCTTGTTTTATTGGATTAAATGGATTTCCTATAGTGTTTAATTTACAAAAGTTTATTTATTTGATTATGAAAAGCAATAAAGGCAACAATTTTGAAATTGTTAAACATGATGGTATTTCAACTGATTAAGGGGTTGGCTTGTCTGACAGTGGTGTTCGGCGCCATCACAACCCATAGGTTTTGGGTCCTGTCAACGTGGTATCAGAGCTCTAGGTTCCCCTAGGTTTCACGAGTCATGAGCAAGTCTAGTAGAGTCTTGCAGATCGGTACAGAGACGTCTGTACTTATCTTCGAGAGGCTACATAGTTGTTAGGAGTACTTCCCTTCTTGATTCCTCATCGTGCGATTTGATTCCTTTAAGGCTTATGCCTATGCTTCCTTCCTACTCAATCTTACGCGTCGCGAAGCGCTTGTTATGAATGGGGAATTTGAGGAGTTGTGATGATGTTACAGATATGGTGCGTGAAGTCTTCCGTGCGTAGTCGTTTGGGGCTGTTGTTGTTGCCCTACAAGAAGAATATTATGTTGCTTCAGTTCAGTGGCTGTGTTTTTGAGAACTTTGAGGCTGTGCTCAGATTGTTATGGTGTTTTCGATTGGTTATCACGCGGTGTTGGTATGTTGATAGAATGATTGCCTGTATGTTGGGGTGATGAATGGATTGAAGGGAGGTCTTCTCAGGGGGCGATTTCGAGATTTCAGTATTTTAGTTCTGGCGAAGGAAAGGAATCTGGACTATGAAAGGTCCGGTTGGGATTGATAAAGTAGCAGAACTTTGTGGTTTCGAGTGAGGTGGAATACTCACCCGTGATGTAATATTGTCGTCATTGATCGAATGTGATGCGTTAAGTTCGTCGGTGTTATGGTTCTTCAATTGCATTGGGTTAAAGTGTTGTGAAGCAGTATTGAAGGAACGCATGTCGTAGATCGTGGTGTGTGGTGGTTCAGAATATAATAGCTACTTCTAGTGAAGACAACTCGAGGAAGATGATCTTTGAAGAGTCTGAAGTTGTGGTGATCTGCGGGTTTAAGAGCTACGGGAAATGATATTTAATGGAGGCCGCAATTGAGAAGCATGCGATGAAGAAAGTCATGTGAGAAGTGTCAGGTAGTGGCTAAGTCTCTAAACGCCCGGCGTCAGAGATGGAGGTCGGGTAATTGCTTAAGGGAATGAGTCCAACTAAGTAAGAAGTGGCAGTATAGACTATGAGTTCAATGGTAAGGCGGTGACCTGCCTTGAGGAGGAACTGAAGTGATTTGAGAAATTTTGCGGACAGGGAGTAGGTCCACAAGCTTAAACCGAAATGTTGGTTATTCGGCGGAAGGCTGGATGCAACACATATAAGATTATTAGGGATGAGGAATGATGCGATATGGCAGGTGAATTTGAGGATATCGTGGCGCATTCAGTAGATTTCCTTGAGAAGCGGACGGACTGGTAAAGATGGTGAATGAGAGCAGGCTTAGAATGGGGTGTTGATGTCATAGGGGGTGTAGCGCAGTATTGTCGGACGGTGTCAGTTGGTGATTTCTGCAGGTGGGTTATTTCTAGGTATAGGTTAGCAGGTATTTCTGGGAATAGGTTAATGGGTATTCCTAGGTATAGGGTAGCAGGTATTTCTGGGAATAGGTTAGTGGGTATTTCTAGGAATAGGTTAGCAGGTATTTCTAGGCATAGGTTAGCGGGTATTTCTGGGTATAGGATAGCAGTGGTATGGTTAGTAGTTCTCTGTAAGGAATCATAGCGGCGATTCGTTAGGAGGCAGAATGGGCTAATGATGCTAGGGATTTGTTTTGGGTATTTGGGGAATGCTAAATTCGGAAGGGCTGACGGATTGGTTGAGCAAGATCATGCTAGAAAGGGAAGAAGGATCCCAACATGGGTCTAGAGTGAGACAAGGGGTAGCTTCGGGCTAAGTGGGGGAGTCCCACCACCTGTAGTTGGATTGTAGGGTTGCGTCCTCATGGGATTGCGGAATTGCCAGTGTATCGGCAAGTTGTTACAGCTAAGAGAAAGGAGTGAGTCGGTAAGTGAGCATGACATATGATAAAAATGTGCAAATTGGTCCTATTGGACCAGGGTTAGGCTCTAGAAGACTAAGAATTTGTGCTTAAGACATAGGCAATTTGTAAGGGTAGTGACTCAGTCACGTGCTTCACTGCAGAGCATGTTCATGTGCTAGAAGAGCCTTGGAGTTGATTGTATTCGGGGACAGCCAGAGTGGGTGACTCTCAACAGCGGTCCTAGTGAATTTGAAAGTTTGAAACTGTGGTGTGTAAGGGTTTCGGGCAGTAGTATGATTAAGAATCGAGCTTTTGCAGTATAATCTCTGAGGAGAAGGAGACTAGTTGGAGTGTTCTATGTTACTTCAGCACGCAGGGTAGTGTTGGAAGAGTGAGAGAAATAAACTCTGAGTTGTAGAAAGATTTTCAAGAGGTTGTGAGACGGGTTGCGGAGTTTAGGCAGCATGGTATCGTGAATCAAGGTCACTCGGGACGAGTGAGGGATGAGTTTCTATGAGTTGAAAGGAGATACTATTATATTTGAGGCAATTAAAGATGATTAAGAGAAGATGGATTGGTTAGCCATGAGGAAACGGTGCCTGTTCAGCAGTGATCAGTTCCTTTGGTATGATTGGGCATGTGTATGGTTTGTACAGATGTGTGTGGGGCTTGTCGTCCATCGTAATAGATTTCAGTCGGAAGCATTCAAATGCTATGGACTGTCAGGTGTAGGCGGATACAGGAAGGTTAGGGTGGTTCAGTCCACTACTTAAGGATTTGTATGTATTGTGAGGGTGAGAACTCACTTGTATGTTGCTATGGTTTTCATGAATTGAGGCAAGGGAAAGATTTCTATATGTGGTGAAGTGTTCACCCTGTTAGTGGTTCAGGAGTTAGGACGGAATTCCTGTGCCATCCCTTATCGTCACGTTGGCTGCAGTAAGCAGTATGTACTGGAAGTAAGAATCGAGATTTGCAGTTCGGTGTTGGAAAGGATGTCACGGGCTTAGAGGAGAAAGAGCAAAGGATTTGAATGTTTAAGAATAAGCTGATGTTTTCTTCAGTGCCACCTGATATCGGTGTTTGGTAAAAGAGGCTTTGTATCCAGATTACGGGTCATTAAATTGTTTTGCAGCCTTAGGGTGGTCGGTAGTATGGATGTGCATACTGGCTACCAGTGTGAAACGTCGTGGGAGCGTGACCACGTGAAGATTATGTAAGTGTGACTTGTGGTCACCTGATTGATTGAAGATTTGGACCAAGTATGAGGTGATGCAATATTGCTTAATTGAGGATATATGCCTTAAAGGCGTTTGGTCTAGTTGGTTGTGGATTGTGGGGTGTTTGTCCCTGCTATGATGATTGCTCTTGTGTATTATGAGCAAAGGTGGGTTAGGACCCAGGTAAGGCTATCAGCCTAGTTCAATGCGAGCAGAATCGGCTCGAAGTGAATGAATGGATTTAAACAAGACTATGGGCTTCATGCGAGCCAAATTTGTTCATTTCTGTATAGCGCTCCTCAAGGAGGGGTATTGGAATATCAGGTGTTGTCCCGTCTTCATCAAATTCATGTGATATTATGATTGTGCAGTGCATGTGTGAAACGGCTTGATAAATTCTTATGTGTTGAGATTCCACGTGGCGATGAGGTTTAGTGAGCAGAATGGGTCTTGAGATTCAGATTATATATCGCACCTCAGTTGTGCTTGAGTTTGTGTCATATGGCTCTATCAGCCTCCCCATAATGGTATTATGCACTCAGCGTGCTTGGGAGCGATGTCAACAAATTGTAATAGTAAGCAATTCAGCTCTGTGTATATATTTCTTTATGTAAATTCTATGATGGGATCGGGTGGCACGCCGCCACATGTATGTCATTGGGATCGGGTTGCGCTCCACAATAGTGTGATGTTGAGAAAGACTCGTATAATGATTATTCTTGTGTTTTACCTCCTATTTATCTAAGGAAAGTTCATATTTATAGCGTGAGTCGGGTAGTCCCTTCCTGATGTCGTTTCCTTATGTGTCGTGTTCGAATTGTGGCCTATGGCGCATTGTGGCATCGTGTGAGACTGTTGGTTATTCCTGGGGTGATTGGTTATCTGAGCAGTTCATACTGGGTGAGACGAGATTTATAAATTTGGGATCGGTGTGATAGGATTATGCGAGTATATTGCAAGGGAGTTGCCCTTATTGGTCTGCAATAAGATGATGATCTAAGTTTAGAGAAAAGATTTCAATGTGTGGTTAACTCTGCAGATGGTTATGAATATCTACACGTCTCCTCCGATGTGGTGTTATCGCCAGCGTTATAGCAGAATATATGAACGTATCTTATAAGGTGCCTTGAGAGCATCAAATTCGTAGAATTCTGGCTATTAAGGTTCCGGGAGCGTATTGTGGTAAGATGATGGACCATGTAGTGTAGGGTACGGATTCAGCAAAGGCACACAGTTGTGTTCTGGTTCCTCGTGTGGTAGTTGATACGGTGTTCAAATATTAGAATTCGGCATGGCAGAGAATTTCGGGTGTTGGAACCGAGTTCGGAGCGTATTGTATGAATAAGAGAAGGATATCTTCAGATTTGATCAAGCTTATGTGCTCAACTGGGTTGTGGTAGCACGGGCAGGTTCACGAGGTGTTAAACAGTGATTCCAGGTAATTCTGGGGCAGTTCCTGGCACGTTCGAGGACGAACGCCCGTTTAAGTGGGGGAGAATGTAGCGACCCGACCGGTCATTTTGAGATCCAGCGCGTCGTTCAGTAGTTGGGAGTCACGAACAGCTTTATTTCAGGTATATTGACTTGTGTGTATGGTCATAGTTAAAATTCAGGAGGTTCGGAGTTAAATTGAAAGGAATATTCTCATTTTAGAAGCCTTAAGTTGAAGAAATTGAGTAAAACTGCAATTTTGAGTAAACGGCCTCGGAATCAGGATCCGAGGGTTCCAATAGGTTCGTATGATGATTTCGGACTTGGGCGTATGTTCGGAACGGGTTTTGGATAACCCGGGAGCAGTTCAGCGTATATTGTGGAAAGTCAGTATTTTAAGGAAATTTCCTAAGTTTGACTTGAAGTACATTTCAATGATATTGATGTCCGTTTGGAATTTTGAGTCTGGGAATAGCTCTGTATGGTGATTCTGGAGTTGGGAGCACAATCGTAAGTGAATTCGGATATCCGAAAGTCAATTTAAGGTCATTTGGCTAAAGATAGAAAACTGAAGGTTTTTGAAGAATTCGACCGGAAATGGAAATTTTGATATCGGGGTCGGAACGCGATTCCGAAAGTTGGAGCAAAACCGTAATGTCGAATATGACTTGCCTGCAAAATTTGGGGTCAATTGGACGTGATTTGATATGTTTCGACATCGGAGGTGAAAGTTAGAAATTTCAAAGTTCATAAAGTTGGATTTTAGTGCGATTCGTGATTTCGGCATTTTTTGAGGTGATTTGAAGCCCCGATCAAGTTCCTGGGATATTATGGGACTGAGTCGTGTGTTTGGACGGGGTCCCGGGGGCCTCGGGTGTGTTTCGGGGTGGTTTCGGGGCATTTCAGAGTGAATTTGCTGTTGCTGGTTTCTTGTGCTGCTGGTGTTTGATGCGATCGCAGCCTCAGCTGTGCGATCGCGAAGAAGAAAGGTGAAAGGGTGAGTTTGGCTTATGCGATCGCGGTCCCTTGTGTGCGATCGCGGAGAAGGCCTGGGCAGAGGAGTGCGATTGCAGGCCTGCTACTGCATTCGCAGAAGAGAGCGAGTGAGGGTACTGGAGATGACCTGTGCGACCGCAGGTCTGTTGGTGCGATCGCGGAGGAGGGTCTTGGGTGGCCTGTGCGATCGCAAAGGCTCTCCTGCGATCGCAGAGAAGTCCTGTGCTGGGCAGAATGATATTTAGTGGGTTTTGGCCATTTTAACTCATTTTACATATGCCATGGACGGATTTTGAGAGCATTTCAAGGAAGATTTCAACCAAGCTTCAGAGGTAAGATCATTCTACTTATTTCCAAGTTAGATACAAGATTATTACATGGAGTAGAACATGAAAATTAGGGAAATTTTGGAAGAAATCTAGAATTTGGAAAATGTGATTTTTTCCATAAATTGAACATAAATTCTGGAATGAATGGTGTAATTGAATTAGTAAAGATTCGGGTAGGGATTTTCTTCAAGAATTTTCGAGGTCCGGGCACGTGGGCCAGAGGGCATTTTGGTCATTTCATTGAGCCGGGCAGAGGAACTTTGTAATTTGAATTGGTTATGATCTAATGAGTATATTTTCATTGAATTATCGTTATTTGGATAGTTTGGGAGCATTGCGCATCCATTTTTAGTCGTCGTAGAGGCTTGGAAGCCGGTGATGAATCTTCGGAGCGAGGTGTGTCTCCTTTCTAACCTTGTAAGAGGGAACTGTCCCCATAGGTGTTCTACATGCTATGTGTAATTGTTTGTGGGGGTTACGTACGCACCAAGTGACGAGAGTCCGTACGTAGCGACTATTATTGTTATGTCCGGGTAGTTAGGCCCCACATCATGTCTTGTGTTCTTCTTGTGATGAACTGTATGTTATGAAGTCCTACTATGTGTAGTTTTGCTTCTCTGAGATTTATGGAATGTTTTACGGAAAATAAAATGAAAAGAATTGTTTTACGGAAAATAAAATGAAAAGAAGTGGCTTTACGGAAAATAATATGAAAGGGATTGTTTTACGGGAAGTAGTATGAAAGAAATTATTTATGGAAAATATTATGAAAAGGAAAGAAGATTGTGTGCGCATGTGACCGTTTCACAATTTACATTCCGCGAGCAATGTGTGATTTCCCCCACTCTTATAACTGTAACATATATGGGATCAGGCCATACGCCACGGCGGAGTTGAAAAGTAATTGTAATATATATGGGATCGGGCCGTACGCCACGGCGTATTTGAGAGGTATTCGTATACATTTATGGGAGCGGGCCGTACGCCACGATGAATTTAAAGATACATTTATGGGAACGGGCCGTACGCCACGGTGGATTTAAAGATACATTTATGGGAGCGGGCCGTACGCCACGACATATTTTAAAGATACATTTATGGGAGCGAGCCGTACGCCGCGGCGGATTTAAAGATACATTTATGGGAGCGGGCCGTACGCCACGTCGGATTTAAAGAAAGGAAATTACTTAGTTACTTATTTTCAAAATTTGCTTGGATTACAGTGCCTTATATATATTTTCTGCTTAACTGCCTTCACATGTCTACTGCTTTCAGCATATTCTGTCCTATTTATATTGTTGGACCTTAGTGAGTGTCAACTCGACCTCTCGTCACTACTTCTTCGAGGTTAGGCGGGATTCTCACTGGGTACATGTATGTATATGTACTCATGCTACACTTTCTGTGCATTTTGTTGCACATGTATCTTCATAGTTCAGCGATTGATTTGGAGACTTGCTCGGGCTGCATTCATCCGGAGGCGTTCCGCAGTTGACAGAGTCTCCTTCTTTCTATATCTTTACATTGTATCTATATTGCTTTTGGTCCCATCTACTTCTCGGACAAGAGTTGTATAATTGTATAAATTCTTAGAAACTGCTCATGTACTTGTGTCACCCGGTTCTGGGGATGTGTTGAGTCTTGTTTTATTGGATTAAATGAATTTCCTATCGTGTTTAATTTACAAAAGTTTATTTATTTGATTATGAAAAGAAATAAAAGCAACGATTCTAAAATTGTTAAACAGGATGGTATTTCAACTGATTAAGGGGTTGGCTTGCCTGACAGTGGTGTCCGGCTCCATCACAACCCATAGGTTTTGGGTTGTGTCAGCCAAGAAGGGTGCATATGCGATTTTTGGTCGGGAAGTGCTGAGACCGCATATGCGGTCATCTCGCCGCATAAGCGAGACCTCACCTGCGGAAGAGAAGGCGTAGAAGCGGAGCGGGCAACTGGGGGCATCTCCGCAGAAGTGGATCACTTGCCGCACCTGCCACAGAAGCGATCAAGTGACTGCAAGTGCGAGGATCTCTAGGCAGAGGAGGATTTTTATAAACGGGACTTGGCCGATTGTTCTTCCATTTCTCACTTGGTGGAGGCGATTTTGGAGAGCTTCAAGGAGGGATGTTCTTCAGGCAACACAAGGTAAGTGATTCCCACTTATTATAAGTTAAATACATGGTTTGCATGAGGATTTAATCATGAAAATTAGTAGAAATTATGAGTTTTTGGCAGAAAACCTAGAATTTGGTATTTTGGAATTTTGACCACGAATTTGGGCATGGAATTGAGAATAAACTATATATTTGAGTTCGTGAGGTTATGGGTAAAGTTTATCTTAAAAAATTTTCCGAATCCGGGCACATGGGCTCGAGGGTGATTTTATCAGCCTTTCGAACGGAGTTGGGAAATTGTTTCAATTGAATTGTTGTGAGTGTTAGAGTATATTTTTATGGGTTTGCACATTTATTGACTAGTATGGAGCGTTGGGCATCGATTTGAATTGTTGGAAAGGCTTGGGAGCCGGCTATGGAACTTCGGAGCGAGGTAAGTCTCCTTTCTATACTTGTAAGAGAAAATTAACCCCATAGGTGAACTAAATTATTATGTGCTTCTATTTGTGGGGGCTACGTACACACGAGGTGACGAGAGTCCGTATGTAGCTATTAACTATGCCTATATCGGGGTAGTTTTAGGCTTACATCATGCCTTGTTGATATTGTTATTGATTTATGTTTATTGTTTGCCTTGAGAAGTAGCAGGATTGAGTTTGCTTATTAAATGTTTGAAAGGAGTTGAAATTGATGAAAAATCGGGATCTTAAAAATTTTCATTTGAATTTTGTATTTTGAAAAGAATGGAAGAATATTACAATAACTTAAGAATTCTATGTGTAACCACGTCACAAGTATGATTCGCGAGCGGGGTAATCCCATAAATTTATATTTGACCGCATCGCATGTATGATCAACAAGCGGGGTAATAGATGCATCTATGGTTCGCGCCGTTCGACCCTCGGTAGTGCACAATATACATTTATGTTGGATCGTGCCGAACTTCCTTGGTGGTATTTGTGTGTGATAACAGAACTGAAGTCCCTTATATAATTGGTATAAATTCATTATTTGTGTGATTATATGTTTTAAAGGAAGGAAGTAATTTGGGCTCTTAAATATGGTGAAGACTTGTTCAGTTATTTCTTGTTCTGAGTCTTATTGTTGTATATCATGCTTAATTAGAATTTCATTTTTATTATATTGTTGGCCATTAGTAAGTGTCGATGTCGACCCCTCGTCACTACTTCTTTGAGGTTAGGCGGGATACTTATTGGGTATGCGTTGATTTATGTACTCATACTACACTTGCTGCACGTTTTGTGTAGGTGCATTTATGATCAACGGCCTTGCAAGAGTAGAGGCGTATAAGCATACGGAGATCTAGGTGAGCTGCACTCCCTATTACGACCCGCAGCCATCAGAGTCTCCTTCAGAATATTTACTTTTCATTCCTGTCCAAAATTTGTACTCCGAACTGACGTTGTATTTGATTTATTTCCTAGCTAATGCTCATGTACTTGTGACACCGGGTTTTGGGCAAATGGGTTGCACAATATTGAAATTGTTGTAAGTTATTATCATTACTCTGTAAATTCAATTTTTTACTGTCTAATTAAAGGGAAATGTACTCTTAAAATATTAGGAAATGAAAAACAAATTAAGTAATTATTGTTGGCTTGCCTGACTGTGGTGTCCGGCGCCATCACGACCTTTACTAGATTTTGGGTCGTGACAATATGATATTAGAGCACTAGGTTCACTTAGGTCTCACGAGTCATGAGAGAGTCTAGTAGAGTCTTGTGGATTGGTACAAAGACATCTGTACTTATCTTCGAGAGGCTACAGGGTTGTTAGGAGCACTTCCCTTCATGATTCCTCATCATGCGATTTGATTCCTTTGAGGCTCATGCCTTTGTCTCTTTCCTATTCAATCTTATGCGATATGAAGCACTTCTTATAAATCCGAAATAGAGGAATTGTAATGGTACTACGGATGTGGTGCAAGATGTTTCTCCTTGCGTAATAGATTGGTCTATTATCATCGCCTTGCGGAAAACCATTATGTCGTTTAAGCTCAGTATTAGTACTACCTAAGTTTTGAGATTTTGCATTGATTGTTATGACGATTCGTGCGTTTCTATTGCACAGTATGGCGTAAGGGTAAGATGCTTGTCTATACGTCGAAGCAGTGAATGACTTGGAAGGATGTTTACTCAGTGCAAGATTTAGAGATTCAGTATTTTATTCCGGCGGAGGAAAGGCAGTCAGATTATGAATGTTCAAGCTTGGATTGATGAGGTAACGAGACTTGGTATTTTCAAGCGTGGTAGGATTTTTGTTTGTGATGTGTTGTAGTCGTCATTGATTGAATGTGTTAAGTTCGTCGGTGTTATGGTCTTCATTAATTGCCTTCGGGGCAGAGTGGTGTGAGATGGTGCCAGGGGAAACAATTGTCAGAGATAGCGGAGTGCAGCAATTTCGGAATTGAATGGGTATTTTTAATATTGACAGCTCGAGAAAGATGACCTTCGAAAAGGTTTGAAGTTAGTAGCGATCTATTGGTTCAAATGCTACAGAGAGGGATTTTGATTTAAGACAACAACTGGGCAGCAAAGGATGAGGAAGTACATGTGGGAGGCGTCTTGCGGTGGTTAAATTTCTAGAAGGCCAGGGATACAAAATGGGAGTCGGGTAGTTGCTTAAAGAAGAGGGTTTTACCAAAATGGGGGAGTGGCGGAGTAGCATATGTGTTCTGTGGAAGGATAGCTGCACGTCTTGAGCAAAGTTCAGAGTGATTTGGGACTCATGGTGGGCAGCGACTAGGTTCGTAGACTTAATTTGGAGTGTTGACTACTACGCTAGGAAGGCTTGGATACGACCGCTGGGTGTTGCTTGATATGAAGAAGGTTACAACATGACTTTGGATAGGAATGTATTGTCGCACCTTTAGTTGATGTCCATGAGGAGTGAACGGACTTGTACAGCTGATGAATGAGCACAGACTCAGAATGGGTTACTGATTTCGTAGTAATTGTACCCAGTACACCATCATTGGATGATGTCGGCATGGATTTTCCATAGGTGGGTTATCTCATGTGAGGAGGTTGGCAGTTGCGTGGTGTTGACAGAGCTGCTACGAAGGATTCATTAGCTATCCGGTAAGAGGTCGAATGTGTGCATGTGGCTAGTGATTCATAGTGTTCATGAAGTGTTTAACAGAAAGGTTTCGAGAAATTTGGCGGGTTGATTGTGCAATATCATGTCAATGGGGGACAAGGAATCTTGGTAGGTTACAGGGTTATGCAATAGTATCTTCAAGCTAAGTGGGAGAGCCCCACCGTTTACGATTGGATCGTACGGTTCTGCTTGTGAGATTTCCGGTTATCGGCATATTGATAGGTTATTACAACTTAGGAAAAATAACATCAGTGGTAATTTGAGCAAAGGATTTGAGGACTGTGCGCTATAATTGGCTTTATCGATTTATGTTCAGGATTTGGGAAGACTCAGGATTTATGCTCCGTGTAGAGGTGAGTTACAAGGAAGAAGACTCAGCCGGGTGCTTCTTTGAGAGGGTGTTCATGTGCTAGCAGAGCCTATGAGTTAATTATGTACGAGACCAAGTCAGGGTGGGTGGATCTCAACATCGGTCCTAGTGGATTCAAAATTTAAGTGCGGTGCCTAAGGAGTTCGAGTCCATAGTATAGTTAAGTGTCGAGCTTTTGCAGCGAATTATGAAAAGGGGCTTGGAGTGTTCTATGCTATCTTCGGTCTGCGGTGTAGCATTGGAGTAATGGGAGAAAATAACTTTGAATTCGTAGAGGAATTATCAGGAAGAGCGTACCAGTTGAGGATGCGAATAGGCACATAATGATGGTATGAGATGGTTCATGGGATTTGAGACACCATGGTCTTGTGTTATAAGGTCACTCAGGATGAGTGCAGATTTGGGTTCGTGATGTTTTGAATGAAGCTATTATTATTCCTAAGGCAAGTCCAGAGTAAATTAAAATAAGTCGGATCAGTTAGCAATGGTTGGATAGGCTTGATGGTGGCAATGATCAGTTCCTTCAGCGTGTTAAGTTATACATGTGCTTTGTGGCGGTACGTGCGAGGCTTGTGGCCGCCGTAATCGATCTTATGTGGAGGCATTCGAATGTTATGGCTTGTTATGCATAGATGGATCCCGAAAGGGTTATGATGGTTTAGACCACTACTTGAGGTTGGCATTTTCTGCGGATATCAGAATTCAGTCACGTGCTGCAATGGTTCTCTTGAAATGAGCTAAGTAAAAGGTTTCTATACGATGAAGTGTTTACCCTATTAGTGGTTCAGGATTCACGATGAAATTCTCGTACTCTTGCGCGTTGGCATGATTTAGGTGCAGTGGGCAGCATGGAAATTTGAAAGTTGAGGGTCAAGGTTTCCGTTTGGTATTGGCAAGAATAACACGAGCTCGGATGATCTAGAAAGGATTCAGATGGTTAGAATAAGCTGATGTTGTCTTTAGTGGCACCTGAGATCGATGTTGGGTGTGAGGGGCTTTGCATAATGATTGCAGATTCTTGAATTTGCCTTGCATCGTTTGTTTGGCCGGTAGTATGGGTGTACAGACTCATTGTCTAGTGCGGAAGTTCGGGGGAGCGTGATGCACGAGAAGATTGTATAAGTGTGACATGTAGTCACTTAATTGATTAAAGATTGCCAAGTATAGAGATTTTGGTACTATCGTTGATGTGAGAATTTATGCCTGAAGGGCGCTCGGTTCATCTGGTTGTGAACTAGGGAAGTTTGCTTTGGATTAGACGACTGTTCTTGTGTGTGATGGGAAAAAGGGGTTATTATGAACCCTTAGAAGGCTATTAGCCCAGTGCGGTATGATCAGAATCGGCTTGAGGTTCGTGGATGGACCTAAATGTGAATGTGGGATCCATATCAGGCCGGATGTGTTCATTTCAGCATAGCATTGTTTACGGAGGAGTCTTCAGGCCTTGGAAAATTCTCCATAGTTCCAAATATGCGAAAATGGCTGATATCCTCGAAATAGAGTACTTTATAACCACTGGCAACTTAATGCATCGTGATCGCGGAAATACCATCACGATCGCGTTATACACATCTGATAATAGGCTAGATTTATGTAGTTTAGCGTATAATTATACTCCAACTTCATTATGATTCACTGTCTTAGGAAGGTCAAATGATGTTAAATTGGCTCTAATTATGGATTTTATGTTTTGCAGGAGCAAGTTGAGCTTATGAGGACCTAGGATGGTGATTGGAGCTAAATTAAAGCGAGAAAGACCATTTGGTGTTAAGAGCGGGTTAAAGAAGGAAGAAAAAGGGCAAAGGCAGAACGATATGCTGTTAGCGAGGCCATAACGTGTACATTAGCGCGACCGCACTAGCCCAGTTGAAACAAGCAGATTAGAAGGCCATTAGCGCGGCCATAGCGCGACCACGCTAGCCCAGCGATAAAAAATAGAACACTTGGACTTTAGCGCAGCCAGTAGCGCGACCGCGCTAGTCCAGTTCCGCACGCGTTTTAGTCAGGGGTAAAATTGGAAGCTTGGGACAATTCCACTTAACCTATAAAAGGTCCATCTCGCCCAAAATAAGGGATATCAAGGATTTAGAGTCTTATTCAAGGCAAAGAGGGGCAAGAGGCAAGGACGACAATTGGGCATCAAATCTCATCTTTCTTCCTTGTGTTTTTCCCATTTATGATGAATTATTCTATTGTTATTCTTAGAACAATTATGAGTAGCTAATTTATTTAGTCTAAGGTTTTGGTGGAACCTGTTGAGGATGAACATCTTGTTATATTAATATAGTTTTCGTGGTTTAATCTCTATTTATTCAACTAAGTTCTTATTGTAGTTGATTGAAGGGTCCTAAATTAGTTGTGCCTATTTAGTGTGTATCTACTCGGGAGAGAGTGCATAGTTAGGTAGTTGTTGAACAACACCACTCCCAAAGTATATGAGGGATCCATAACCGGGGGTTTAAAGGTGGAACTAGGGATAACGAAACCTTGGGTGCAATCTAATAAATTGTCGTAATTACTCGGGAGAGTGCGTCTAGTAAATTGTCGTAATTACTCGGGAGACTTTTACGGTAACAAGAGTGCTCATGATTGATAGAGACGATTAGGAAAAACTATATGAAATATAACATGAAGGGATTCCATCAACAGGGGAAACCACAACCTTAGATCCTTCTCTTATTTGTTTACAACCCTGCAATAGTTAGCTTTTAGCTTAATTAATTTCATTCAATTATAGTTAGTAGAAACACCAACAATTGTATTCATAATCTTTGAGAAATTGATTACGACGAATCAAGTGAGTCTGACACTGGTAATTGATAGGTTAATTCCCTGTGGGATTCGACTCTGGGATAAATACTCAGATTATATATGCAACGTCCGCTTAGTCCTTTTTATAAAGCATAGTTAGGCGTGATCAAATTTTGGCGCCGTTGCCGGGGAATTAACGGTGTTATCAATCACAGTTGGAAGAAATACAAATTTTTTAGTGTAGTCAATTTTCATCCATATATTGAAATTTTAACGTTCGTTAACTTGGTTGTACAAGTGCATGCCTAGAAACTCATCAAGAACTGGTGAAGTGTTTGAACCCTTATCAGACCCCTAGAAAGTTTTCAAGGCCTTGAACCGGGCCAACCAGAAAAGCAAACAACAACAATCAACTGAACAACTTGAACCAGACATGGCAGATCTGGTAAGCAACAGGAACAACAACAATGAGGATGACGTGGTAGAACCAGCTGCGCAGGGTGTGGCGCCTCTTGTGCCAGAGGCTCCTTTATATGACTGGGAACAACCCACGATGGAGAATTTGTCCACGACGATAGTAGTCCCACAGATACAGGATGAATCTTTTCAGATCACAAACAACATGCTGCACTTGTTACAGAACAAGGGACTATTTTCGGGGTCATACATTGAGGATCCCCAATAACATTTGAAGAATTTTCTGTCGATTTGCAAAACTCAAAGGCATCCAAACGTAACTCAGGAAGAAATAAAGGTGTTGTTGTTTCCATTCTCAGTGACAGGAGCAACCCAGACTTGGCTAAACTCGCTCCCCATCAAATCCATTACCACATGGGAGGAGTTGGTTAAGCAGTTCGTGAGCAAGTTCCATCCACCCAATAAGACAGCTCAACAAATTGATGAAATCTTAAGCTTCAGACAGAAGCTAACAGAAACATTGCAAGAAACATGGGGAACGCTTTAAAGGGATTTTGGTTATCTGTCCGCACCACGATATTCCAGAGCAGATGTTGGGGCAGCGGCTTTATATGGGTCTGGCAGATAGTGTGAAAGAAATGTTGATGCTTCAGCTGGTGGAGCATTCTTGAGCAAATCATGGAGAGAAAGCCAGATCCTACTTGACAAAATGGCACAGAATTCGGGGTTGACAACTAGGATTGCACCCATCACTCCAGTAGTGTACTCAGTGGCTTTAGATCCATCCAACACTCTTGCTGAAAATATGGCCACCTTAATGACACAGATGAGCATACTCACTAAAAAGGTGGAAGAGTCAGGGCAGAAGCAACATGTACATATTGTGGATACATTCAATGGGGTCTTATGCACATCTTGCATTAGTCAGCCACTTGGTAATCAGTGGAATGCTGAAAATAATCATCATCACTACCTTGAAAACATGAATTATGTGTCGAATTATGGGGGCCAGCGACATGGTAGACAAAATTGGGCCCAGCAAAATCAGCCATACATGCCAGTTCAGCCGCAACACCACAGTGGAAACATGGGGGCCGTGCGACCTCACGGTAATGTGGTGCCCTAGAAAAGGCCACAGGGGTACAATAATCAGAATTAGCAACAGGCTTATCACCCCCTCAGCAACAACATGGTGGGATACATGAAGACGGGTTTGCTAGACTCGAAGCAATGATGCAGCAAGTTATTGGGTCAACTGCGAATATGAGTGAAAGAGTAGATGCACATGAGTCATCCATAAAGAATATTGAAGTGAAAATGGGCCAGATCTCGATGTCTTTGAATAATCTTCCTCATGGGACATTGCATGCAGACACTCAGGTAAATCCTAAGGATCAGGGTCCAAAGCAGCTGATGTCAGTGAGTCTACTCAATGGCAGAGACTTAGACTTGGAGCAAGAAAGGGACCGAGAAAGCAGACAGGCTGAGACACTGGTACCAGCGCCTATTGAAATTGATGATTCAGCAAGAATGACTGAGGTGACAGTGCAGCCTAGCCAAGAAGAAACCAACACCCAGATCGAGGTTGAGAAAGAAGCTAAAACAGCCCAAGAACTGGTAGTAGAGGTAGTACCTGACAAGGAGAAACCCAAATCACTGGGAAGAAGAGACCTCCAACACCATTCCCCGAGAGGCTGAACAAGTACCAAAAAGATGAGCAATATAAGAAATTCTTGGAGATGTTGAAACAAATATAGGTAAATGATCCTTTGATTGATGCCTTGAAGGAGATGTATGGTTATGCCAAAATGATGAAGGACTTGATGTCCCGAAAATTTGACTTCCAAGACTTGGCCACAGTGACTCTTACTCAGACCTGTAGTGCCTTTGTGACCCGACCAATTGCAGAAAAGTTTTCTGATCCAGGGAGTTTCACCATTCCCTGCATCATTGGTAATTTTGCCTTTTCCAAGGCACTCTGTGATTTAGGGGCCATCATTAATCTTATGCCCCTGTCCATCTACAAGAGGTTAGGGATTGGTAGAGCTAGACCGACATCTATGTTGTTGCAGCTGGCAGACAAGACAGTAAAAAGACCGTCAGGCATTCTTGACGACGTATTGGTGCAGGTAGGGAAGTTTGTGTTCCCTGCAGATTTTGTGATACTGGACTGCAGAGTGGATGAAGATATTCCCATAATTTTGGGAAGGGCATTCTTGGACAAAAGGCGAGATCTCATTGGTTATGAAACCGGGGAGCTCAAGATGAGATTGAACGACGAGGAGATCACATTAAACGTGCAGAAATCCATGAGGCGACCAAGTGAATTCGCCAATTGTTCTCTTATTGATGCCATGGATGTGATACTGGAGGAGGATGATGAGTCCCTTACTATTGAGGACCCCCTTGCTGCATGTCTTATGAATTTGGATGAGGTAAATGGGGAGGAATTGGCAAAATGGGTGTTGTCTCTTGAGGGAAAAGGCGTTTGGCAGAGATCATGGGAATTCGAGCCCCTGCACTTAGAAAAGAGAGAGACTCTGCCAGCCAAGTCGTTTGTTGAAGAACCACCAAAGCTGGAGTTGAATCCACGGCTATCCCATCTCAGGTACGCGTTTCTCGGACCTAACTCCACATTACCTGTTATTATCTCATCCAGCTTGTTAGATGTTCAGGCACAACAGCTTTTACAGGTACTCACAGAGTGTAAGATGCCATTTGGTGGACCATGACAGACATAAAGGGATCAGCCCGGCATACTGTATGCACAAAATTTTGCTGGAAGAGGGGCACAAACCTTCTAGGGAACACCAAAGGCGGCTGAACCCCAACATAAAGGAAGTGGTGAAGAAGGAATTTATAAAGTGGCTGGATGCGGGAATTATTTTCCCCATCTCTGACAACAACTGGGTTAGCCCGGTGCAATGTGTTCCTAAAAAGGGTGGCATGACGGTTGTAAAAAATGACAACAATGAGCTAATATCTACTAAAACCGTCACATGCTGGAAAATTTTCATGGACTACAGGAAATTAAATCTAGCCATACGGAAAGACCATTTCCCACTTCCCTTAATCGATCAAATGCTCGACAAACTGGCAGGGAGGTCTCATTTCTATTTTCTAAATGGGTACTCGAGGTACAACCAAATCTCCATTGCTCTGGAAGACAGAGAAAAGATCTCATTCACATGTCCATATGGGATTTTTTCCTTCAGAAGGATGCCCTTTGGCTTATGCTATGCACCCGACGCATTTCAAAGGTGCATGATGGCCATATGCACTAACATGGTCGAGGATATAATGGCGGTGTTCATGGATGATTTCTCAGTGGTGGGAAATTCATTCGATGAGTGCCTAGCAAATCTGACCGAGTGCTGAAGAGGTGTATAGAGACTAATCTTGTACTTAATTGGGAAAAGTGCCATTTCATGGTACAAGAGGGTATACTCTTGGGACACTTGGTGTCAAGCAAGGGAATCGAGGTGGATCGTGTTAAAGTTGATGTTATAGCAAAGCTCCCACCTCCCACATTAGTTGAAGCAATAAGGAGCTTCCTCGGGCATGCCGGTTTCTACCGGCGATTCATCAGAGACTTCTCCAAAATTGCCAACCCCCTGTGTAAGTTGCTAGAAAAAGATAACCCTTTTGTGTTTTCTGATGATTGCAAGGTAGGTTTTGAGGAGTTGAAAAAGAAGCTAGTCACGGCACCGTTCATTGTTGCCTCTGACTGGGATCAACCATTCGAGCTCATGTGTAATGCCAGTGACTATGCAGTGGGGGCAGTGCTGGGACAGCGGAAGGAAAAGATAATGTACCCAATTTACTACGCGAGTAGGACATTGAGTGGAGCTCAGCTGAACTACATTGTGACCGAAAAAGAAATGCTGGTAGTGATGTTCACTTTCGACAAGTTCAGATCATACCTGATCGGCTCTAAGGTAATTGTTTACACTGATCATGCTGCTCTCAGGTACTTGATTGAAAAGAAGGAGTTCAAGCCGCGTCTGATTCGTTGGGTGCTGCTACTGCAAGAGTTCGATCTTAAAATTCGTGACCGTAAGGGCACGGAGAATCAAGTCGCGGATCATCTATCGCGACTTGAAGGAGTTGAAAATGCAGTTGTAGCAGAGATATTCTGGAAACCTTTCCAGACGAGCAACTACTCTCCACAAGACTGGAGGAAGTTCCATGGTATGAAGACATTGCAAATTACCTGGCAAGTGGTATAGAGCCCTATGAACTCTCATCCGTGCAAAAGAAAAAGTTTTACCGTGAGTGCCACAATTATAACTAGGATGAAACTTATCTGTTTAGAATTTGTATTGACAATATGATCCGGAGGTGCGTCCTCGAGATAGAACAATCTTCTATTTTGCAGGCATGTCACGCATCAGCATATGGCAGGCATTTTGGAGGAGTCAGAACGACAACTAAGGTTATAGAGCCCGGATTCTACTGGCCAACTGTGTTCAAGGATGCACACCAATGGGTGAAGGGCTGCGAAATGTCAAAGGACGGGGAACGTTTCCCGTCGCCATGAGATGCCCATGAACCCAAATTCAAGAGGTTAAGGTGTTCGATGTATGAGGGATAGACTTCATGGGTCCCTTCGTCAGCTCTTATGGAAATAAGTACATACTTGTTGCTGTAGATTATGTGTCCAAATGGGTGGAAGCTGCAACACTCCCCACCAATGATGCAAGGGTGGTGGTGGGGTTCTTGAAGAAGAATATATTCACCCGTTTTGGGGTCCCGAGGGCCATCATCAGTGACAGAGGCACACACTTTTGCAATCGTGCCTTCGAAAGGTTGCTAGCAAAGTATGATGTGCGTCACAAGGTGGCGACCCCATATTACCCTCAGACCAGTAGACAGGTTGAAGTGTCAAATAGAGAAATAAGAAGTGTGCTGACTAAAACGTTGAACGCCACAAGAACTGATTGGGCGAAAAAGATGGATGACGCACTCTGGGCCTACAAAACCGCTTTCAAAACACCAATTGGTATGTCGCCGTACAAGTTGGTGTTCGGGAAGGCCTGTCACTTGCCGGTAGAACTGGAACATAGAAGCTTGGTGGGCATTGAAACAATTAAATCTGGATCTTGAGGCTGCGGGCACAAATAGAGTCACCGAACTGCATGAGCTCGATGAATTCAGGTATCTTGCTTTTGAGAGCACGAGGCTGTACAAATAAAGAATGAAGAGGTTGCACAATAAGAACATTGTGGAGCGAAACTTCAAACCCGGAGATATGGTATTGCTTTATAACTCAAGATTAAGGCTATTTCCGGGTAAACTCAAGTCTGGATGGTCTGGACCATTTCGTGTGGTCGAAGTGTTTCCCTCAGGTGCCATAGAGATTGCTTCGGAAAAAGATTCCCACACCTTCAAAGTAAATGCGCATAGATTGAAACTGTATGTGGACATGGATGAAACCAAGTGTCTGTGATACATCTGACTGAACCTCAGAGGTCAAGCGAGCCTTAAATGCGCTCATCTGCGTCGTGCCGCGACGTTAAATCAGGCGTTTCATGGGAGGCAACCCATTGACTTGTTGTAATTGTTGTGCCACGACATTAACTAAGGCGCTGGTTGGGAGGCAACCCAACATGTAGTGTTTTTAGCGTAGTGGATGAGTAGGTGAATTGTTGTAAGAACTAACACGTTCATGTGAGCTTAGCGTAGTGGATGAGTAGTTGAATTGTTACTTAATTATTCATTCTTCCCTAGAAATTATATGACCTAGCCGTTCATTCCAATAACTCTAAAAGAAATAATCAATTTTTAATTAGTGTTAATTGATGATTGTTTGAAGAATTATAATAAAAATATATAACTATTTCGATCATGTTAGATTTAATATTATGTCACAAAAATGACTACAATTTCTGTAAGCTTGCCCCAAAGGACATGCCCTACAAATTAATACAAAATATATGTGCTCAAGTTTTTTACGTGTGAACCAGTTTCTTCTTAAAACTATATGACTGACTCTCTTTATTCCAATTCTCTAAAAAAATATAATTATTTTTATTGATGGCCTTTTGAAGAATCATAATAAAAATATATAATAAATATCGGAATTTAATTACCAAAGATTAGATATATCAATCATGTTAGATTCAATATCATGTTGCAGGAGTTACAACAATTTTCGTAAAAAAATTTCAATAGATATTCCCTTCAAATTAGAATTGTTATAAAACTAATGTTCAAATATAACGGCAAATGGAGTTAATCAATATTAGGATTATTTAAATACTAATTCCACTTGAATAAATATATCGAAATTGAATATACTCTTTGAAATATAATTTTGAGTCATTCTATAGTGTATTTTACTAGCTTACTTTAGTATTCTTCTTGAATGTCTTTTTCTCATTTTCATGGCACTTTGATTTAGTGTTCATTTGAAATTCATAGATTATTAGTTGTTTGCTATATGTGTGAAGTTCTATCCACTATTTATGTTTTCAATGACTATATGTACTTCTGAAAATGAAAATGAAGCATGCTAACTTTATTTATTAAAAAAGTGGCATAAATTTTAAGTTGAATTATTAACTGATGATTAAAGATTTCTATGATATATTCTTTTCTTAATTGAGTTAGTTATACGTTCAATGTCAATATTAATTACTATTGTTAGGAACTTATACTTTTATTTCATAACTCAAACACTCATTTAGATAGGATACACGCGAGATGCGCGTACCCTGAATAATTATTTATTATAATGAATGTAAAATTCTTACTATATAAAAATTATAATTACAATTAAATATTTAAAAGTTGTGATGAGCTATTATTAAGATTTGAATCAACAACAAAAAAATCTCTTTAACGTTAAGAATAATACTTATTAACCAAAAAAGTGTTTGATTTACTAATTTGCGAAAAATCCAAGACATTCTTTTTAAAATTTATAATAAAATAGATTATAATATAGTAGTAAGAGTCAAACTGTTAAAATTGAAAACCTTAAAATCAATAAGAATGAAATACTAGAAGACAAAATATATTCTAAGTTAGTTGCCATTAATTAATTTTCTTTCTGCTATTCATTCGAATAAAAGACAAACCCCATATACTTTACTCTGTACAAAGTTACTTATTTTAAAATATTAACTTAATGTAGATATCTTAAAACTTATCATTCGATAACTTGATTTACATGTCCTTTATATACACATATTTTACTGATTAACGCTAACCACACATGCAACACACGTACACTATATATATATATACACGTACGTATGTATGTAGATTTGACTTAAAGTTCATCTGTATCTATGTAATAATTTTATTTCATTTATAGCGTAATATTAAAATGGATGGACAAAAAATGAAAAGACGAAAACTTTGACAAATAATCCAAGCAGTTCAGTGTTTGACCAAGCGTCTGATTGAATTGACATTTAATAATTCTTCACTTTTAGATAGGGTTGAAGTAATTTGAATTTTCCTTTTATAATACTATACATTTTAAATGCGATCTCTAACTCATTTTTCCTGATAAGTTTTACTTTTAAACCTTTTCCATCATGAAAAAAAAAAAAGGCCCAACCTCTCTCCTCTCTTCTGCCGTTCAGTACCACCCTCTGCTGGCCTTCGATGGCCAAAGCACTTGTTGTCACCATCCCTTTCTCTTCTTCTCCTTATTCCAGTGTAACAATCCATATATTCTAATTCCTATCCAAACTCCACGAATTGAGCCAAAACCCGTAGAACACCTTACCTTTTCACTCCATTTTGAATTCTTATAGATTTAAGCCTATCCACTACTTAATACTTACATAAACTGATAGATCTTTGGGATATCTACTATTTCAATGGTCACACCATCAGACTCTGCCGCTTGAGTTCCAGCCAAGTTCAGTGGAGTTCATGGTTATGAAACCATGACCAATTTCTAGCTCGCCAGAGTTGATGGTTGCGATATCCAACAACGAGAAAAACATGCTCGAAGGTAGGCTTGCATAAACAAGATAAAAGATAAAACATCTCAACAGAGATACATCTACGGAAGCAATGGAAACTTTCACAAGCAAGATCCGAATTTCCAAACATTCACAAGTATTTTATCTAAACTTAAGCATGCTCTACTAGGCTTAATGTTTCTGCCTCTTGTGGTCTTGTTCTTCACGTTTTCCGGCCATCACCTTCCTTTTTTTCTTGGTCTCTTCAGGAACTCCTTTCTTTCAACTCTTCCTCCTATAAGTCGTCAGTTGTTGCATCAGTAGGCTTAATTTTCTGCCTCTTATGGCCTTGTTCTTTATTTTCCTTTATATTCTTCTTGGTCTCTCCAGGTCCTGCTGGCTCAACCTCCTTTGAATGTTCATCTTTATTTCTTCCCTCCACATCCCTCTTTTAATCGATTGCCGCTTTATCTCCAATTTCTTATTCAATTTCATCCAGTGTTTGGTTCAGTTTCATATCCAGTGTCTGGCACATACCCTGGTTCAGTTTCATCTCCAGCGTCTGAATCGGTTACGTCTTGGTCCGGTCAGGCACAACATAATTTCAATAGTAACATGTAATAAAAAATAAAAAAATAAAAAAACCATTTATTACCTCTCTTCTCTGTAGCGGAAATATTCCCCCATGGCACACCCAGAATATGGGGCCAAAAATTGTAGAGGAGCAGGATCCGAATTGAATCAGTTGTCAACGAAATAGCTTAGAAAATCTTGGTAAAAGCTTGAACGTCTACCTCTCAAATTCAAATCTGAAATAAAAAAGTTTAGACTCCCGTCAAGAATATTGCGTTGAAAGGCATGGCGTGGATCGCCAACAGGTCTTAGTTTGTCCTCCAGAAAGTCATAAGCTTCTTTCCTTTAGAATGACAGTGCGTCTCACTACTGCATTATGGATAAAGTAGAACTTCTCTTTGGTGAAATAAAAATTCCAATCGATGTTCTAAACATCTTTAAAATATGAATATGGAGAAAAACAAAATTCCACTTACATGGCACGTGGATGGAGAAACCCCCTTGAATGTTTGATATATAGCATTCACATTTTTTATATATATACTTTTTCTTCTAGTGCACTCTGTAATTCGGGTTTCAACATTTCTACAAAATGAGGTTGCAAAAGAAATTTGAAAAAAGGGTATGAAACTATCGATCAGTTCACTTTATGATATTTGTGTGGTGTATTTCACATCACCATCAGATTATCATTGGTTTAGTTAGAAACTAGGGGATACAATTATAAAAGAATTTGAGTCCTAATCAAATTCTCCGCTAACCACTAATCTCTGGTATTGTTGCCATGTCCTCTTGAAACATCTCGAAGAATTTGTCCTTTTCAATTCTTTCAAGGATATGTTGAATAGCCCTTGATATCTACATATGTTTTCACTTTTAGTAACAAATGAAATAGAATGTAAACTGTGTGGGCTGGAACAAGGGCTCCCCTAAACTTTAGAATATTTTTACCTTTTGTCAAAGGTTCCCTTAAAACTTTTCTATTAGTTATAAATATTATATTTGTAAGGTTTTTTAAGTTAACAAAATATTAACATTTTGTTCCAATACACTACATTGGTTCTAGTTATCAAATATTTTATTAGTAGATATGAATATTTGAATAGTTTAACTCAAAATTTTAAAATATTAGATAATGTTATACTGTGGAATACTTAAATGAGAACTTAAAGCCTAAAAGAACTTTTTTTAAGACCATACAATTTTTTCTTAGTTATTTAAATTAATCGTGTCTATTTGTCCAATTGTTTGTCACATTGTTAACGCTATTTCCTCACATCTTCTTAAGCTTGGCTTTAGGCCTCCAATTTCATTGAGCTTGTCACGACCCAATTTTGCCTGCGGAGGATGTCATGATGGAACCTAGTCTCTATGAATAAGTAAGCCTAATACTTACTGAATTAATGATAGAATTTATCCAAAAACAACTATTGAACATGAACCATATATTGCTATATAAAACAAACAATCCCAATATGACATACAACATCCCAAAATCGGCAGTACAAGTCATAAGCTCTACTGAGTTCACTAGGAAATTTCTAAGTACAACTGTTTTGGAATAGAAATAAACTGTATAAAACAAATATCAGAAGGTGACTCCGAGGCCTGCGAACGCGACGACAGGTATACCTTAAAGTCTGCGCAACAATATCTGATCAGCTATCCAATGATCAACAAACTCCGAAGAACCTATATCTGCACAAAATGTGCAGCAAGCGTAGGAGTACACCACAACAATACCAATAAGTATCAAGACTAACCTCGGTGGAGTAGTGACGAGGAACATTCAAGAAACCTACTAGACATAATAACCTGTGCAAGTATAAATGTGAAACTAACAGGGAACGATATCAATGTAAAGCTAAGCATGATAAAAATAACAAAACAATGCTTGAAATAGGAAAGTAAAAGCATCAATTAGCAATGAGGGCACAACAACTAATAGCGCCATCAAGTAAGCTGAATACAATTTAAGTCCGGTGAAACCAAGTAACGAAAACAAGTAACAACTCAATAAGAACAACCACTTTCACTCAAGATCTATTCAAGAATTTTCCCGAGATACCACTCCTCATAATCAGAAATCACATGTCCCAATTCACGAACCCTACTCACTTAGCATCTTGTGCCCACATTACAAATCTCAATCGCACGGACAACTCACGTGCTGCACGGACAACTCGCGTGCCAATACCATTAATATATCCTATATCCACGGACAACTCACATGTTAAGGGAGTGACCATATCTCATATCCGCATGGACCACTCACGTGCCAACAACAACAATGACTCATAACCGCACGGATAACTCAAGCCAATAGTACAACTTTCACACAGATAGCAAGTAAACAAGAATACATTTAAATGATCAATAAACATCAGGATTCATCTTCTTAAACTGATTTGAGTGATTTATTACGTGTATTCTTGTGCAGCGTTCTATCACAACTCGAGTCAACAAGTAAGATCAGAGACAACAAATGATACATATGAAACAACATAACGAAACGTAAAAGGAATAACTCACACAAGGTAGACGCACCATTACACATATATCATCAATAAAAATTCCCCCAGGCCATCACAAGTCATCACAAATAATCACAAATCATCCCCGATATAGCCCCAGTGTCTCGCCACATGCGCAAAATAAAGTACATGCCCGCTTTGTCTCGCCGCACGCGCATAATAATATTTCTGCCTTGTCTCGTCGCATGCGCAACCCCCCCTCCCCCCCACACACACATATATATATATATATATAGCCTTCCTTGTCACGTCACATGTGCAAATATCAATACTAACAATAACACGGACAACTCACGGGCGAACACCCCAACAATGTTCTCAACAATATTACATGTGCCAAAACATAACAACACAATATAATGACTTGCACCACATGTGCCCATATACCACAACATTTCCTTAAAATAATTCCTATACCACAGCCACACATAGCCCTCATCTCAACAACACTGAGTACAACAAAAACAACAACAACAACAATAACACGAGAGTATGGAAAGTAAATCAACACAAGGATTTCAAACACAAAGAAACTGAAGATTGAGCTCACAATGAAAGACATAACAAGTAATAATGGTTTCAAAATAAGAATAACTCAACAATGAGAGATATTATGTAACAACTATATCAAATAAGAATGACTCAACAATAAGAGAAATAACATGTAACAACGACACCAAATAAGAATGAGTCAACAACAATAGTGATAACATGTAATAATGATTCCAAATAATAACAACTCAACAATAAGAGAAATCATATGTAACAATGATTTCAAATAAGAATAAGTCAACATGGGAAGAGATAACATGGCAATAAATGAGGTAGCAACTTTAATTAAGGCATAGAAGAGTATATTTGGCAATAAAGGGTAGAACATGAACCAATCAACTTCAATTAAGACATGTAAGGGTAAATTTAGCAACGGGGGAGGGGGGGGGGATTCAACATGATAAGACAACTTCATTTTAACGTACATATGGACCTAAGAGTCTAAACGGTCAAATATACACATATAAGTCGAGTACACACTCGTCACCCCAGGTACACGTCTTTCACGTAGTTCAAATAGTGCAAACAAATCAGTCCCTATGGGGTGGTTTTCCCACACAACATTAGGCAAGATACTTACCTCAAAAGCCCTCAGTCAATACTCAAAAATATCTTTTCCTTTACAATTCACCTCTGCTCGGTACAAATATAACTAAAATCGACTTAATAACATCAAATAATGTAAGACAAACCAATTCTAATAATTAAAGCTACGATCTTTACTCAATTATTCAAAAGCCAACAAAAGCCAACCCGGGACCTGTTCGGTCAATACCCGGGTCAAATGGAAGATTCCGATTACCCATGACCCTACGAGTTCATATATGTGTCGCGACCCACATTTCCAACCCTCAGGATCGTGATGGCGCCTAACACCATACTTGCCAGACAAGCCAATGTTAGAGGGATTTAATATTTAAATCAATTAAAATATAATACGAGATCTATTACCCAATAAATGAATCAAGAATAATGTATGACATGATGAACGAAACTCGAAACTAATACTAATATCTAACTACCAAGGATTTGGAGTCATAATTCACGAACTACTAAAGAATACTACAAGTATTTGGCTGAAAGAAATATATATCTATTTTGAATGAAATAAAACAGTAACTAAATAATGTGGAGAAGATTTCAGGAATCTGCGGACGCCAGCAGATCTACCTCGTGTCTCCGTACGAATGATCAGCTACTGCTCAAAGAATCAACTCTGACCGGAACCTGGATCTGCACAAGAAGTGCAGAGTGCAATATCACTACAACCGACCCCATGTACTGGTAAGTGCCGAGCCTAACCTCGACGAGGCAGTGACGAGGCTACGGCGGGGCATTAATAATATAACCTGGATACAATGTATAATAAAGAAAAAAAGGATTACTAAACCAAATAAACAATAACTTGCAGAAATTAATAAAATAACTCAGCTAACTTTTTCAGATCTCAGCTATAACCAATCCTTACGAAAATTTCAAAATTTCAATTTAAATATCAGTAAGAGTAGAATATGAAATGACACCAATAAAACAGTGAGTATTCCAGTGTGATGACCCCAAAAGGTAATCCCGTGTATCCTTAGCTAATTCTGTGTTCTGAGGTCATGAAAATCTCCTTACATCTCACTTCAATTTGCGTGTGTAGCCCAGGCGTGTAGCCGGGAAGCTGTTATGTGAAAAAATGATAAAACTGATATTTTTGTGTTGAAATTTGAATAAAGTTGACTTTGGTCAACATATCTGGTAAACGAACCCGGACTCGTGATTTACGGTCCCGGAGGGTCCGTTGGAAAATAGAGGAGCGTATGCCCGGAATCGAATTCCAAGGTCCCAAGTCCGAGAAATGAATTTTTAAAGAAAATCATTTTCTGAAAAATATAAAGGTTTTTGAAAATGAAATTCTATGTGAAACCTGCGATATCGGGCCCGTATTATAGTTTTGAGGCCCGAAACAGGTTCAATATGGTTTATATGTGTTATCTGTGAAGTTTGGTAATAAACGGACTTCGTTTGACGTGATTCAGACCTAAATGTAAATTTTAGAAGTTTTGGAAGTTTTGGAAGTTTTGAGAATTTTCATGGATTTTGAGGTTTAATTCGTTGTTTTTATGTTATTTTGGTGGTTTAATTGCTCGAATAAGTCCGTCGGATGTTTTTGAGGTTGTGTGCATATTTGGTTTTGAGCCCCGAGGGCTCGGGTGAGTTTTGAGTAAGTGTCGTAGTGCAAAACTTGGTAAAAATCCGGTGTTTAATTGTTGTTGCTGGTGTCCAGGTAATTTCCCTATGCGAACGCACTCAAGGGAGTGCGAAAGAACATGGTAGTGTGGGGTCTGGGTAAACTATACACTATGCGAATGCGACCCTATGGGTGCGAACGCGGACCTATAGGGAGAAGACCCTATGCGAATGCATCAACCAGTCGCGAAAGCACGGGGTTAAAAGGCATGGGGGGCAGGGTGGTGCGAAGCCTGTGCGAACGCACCAGTTGGGGTGCGATCACGGAGGGTAGGTTAGGATATCCTATGAGAACGCAGATCACGAGCCGCGAACACACTGAGTAAGGTTGCCCTGTTATTTTTAAGATAAAAAACAGAACACTTATACGGGAATTTAGCCATTTTTCATAAACTCCTTCTTCTCCACACCCCATAGGCGATTTTTGAAGAGCTCCTCCACCATAACCTCTTAGGTAAGTAATTATAACCTAATTTTATTCAATATTTATCAACACCCATTAGATTTTAGGCCTAGAAACATGGAATTAAAGGTAGAAAATTGGGAAATTGGGTAGAGTTAGGGCTTTTTGATTATTTGGGAATTTGACCTCGTTTTGGAGTCGGATTTCAAAACAAATTATATATTAGGGCTTGTGGGTGAATGGGTGATCAAGTTTTGGTCCGAACCTCATGTTTTGACCAAGCAGGCCCGGGGTCAATTTTTTGAATTTTGGGAAGAATGTTGGAAATCTATAATTAAGCATTGAAATTGAATTGTTTAGCATTTATTGATGTTATTGAGTAAATTATGTCTAGATACGATTGTTTTGGAGTCAGATTTTCGAAAGAAAAAGTGGTGCTAGAGGCTTTATTTGGATTCTTGGAATCGAGGTAAGTGTTTGGCCTAACCTTAGCTTGAGAGAATAGGCGTTGAGTCATATGTGATATTTGTTTATTCCATGTTCAATATATAGGTGAGGTGACGAGTACCTATATACTGTTGTCAAGCATGCCTGTATGTCGGTTTTATGTTAATATTTATTTTTCTTCAATATTCGCTGTATTGTGAAGTAAATTTCATTCTAGAGGTTATTCAATTGTTGGAAATACTTGGTTGTGAACACTGTTGATAAATTATTCGGTTGAGAATTATTTGCGTGGTTACTTCCTGTTGCTATTTTTTGATGCTTAGACTGTTGCTTTATTCTGTGATTCAGTAACTGTTTCCCATTGTCCCCAGCTTGTTCTTCCCCCGTTTTTATACTTAATTGCTCATTTCCTGCTATTATTTCTATTATATATATTATTGAATTGCACAGGTGTTCGTTATTGTCGTGTCCTAGCCTCGTCATTACTTCGCCGAGGTTAGGCTCGACACTTACTCAGTACACAGGGTCAGTTGTACTGATGTTATACCTGCACTTCTTTATGTTCTGCAGATTACGGGGCCAGACCTAGTGGGCATTGATCGAGGGAGTATCCCTCATTCCACAAGCGACACTGAGGTAGTCCTGTAGACGTCCGCGGGCCTTGGCGTCACCTCCTATCTTTTTCCTTTCTCTGCCGTTTCTTGTATTTTGAGACAGTTGTACCTGCTTATTTCAGACCGCTATTTTTAGCAAATCTTAGACAGTCCGTGGAATTGTGGTACCAGTTCTGGGGGTTTATTTAAGGAGTTTGTATTATTAATTACTTACATTGCTGGATTTCTTAGCTTCCGTACTATTTATTCATTTTTGTTCATGTTCATTACTTTTCTTTTAAATGTCAATAATAAGGAAATAAGTATATTAACCGGAACGTTGGCTTGTCTAGCGGGTTCAACGTTAGACGCCATCACGGTCCCGGTGGTGGGATTTCGGGTCGTGAGAAGTTGGTATCAGAGCACTAGGTTTCTTAGGTTTCACAATTCACGGACAAACTTGGTAGAGTCTGAGGGATCGGTACGGAGATGTTTGTACCTATCCCCTAGAGGATGCAAAGTTAAGAATAACTTCACATTCCTTCTTCTCTGTCGTGCGATTTGAATTCTAAATACTAATTGAGTTTCTATTCTATTCTCTCGCAGATGGAGAGAACGCGTGCTTCCCTAGGTTCTGATCAGCAGCCCGATACTCCAGTCGCAGTTCCTACGAGGGGCCGAGGACGAGGCCGAGGCCGGGGTAGGTCTCAGCCCAGAGCAGCAGCCCCAATGGAGGATCCTCATGTAGAGTTTGCCAAGGAGATTCCTTCTTAAACAGTTCCAGTTGGACCAGCTCAGGTCCCAGAGGGGTTCATTGCCACCCCGCTACTTCAGGACGCTCTGGTCCGCTTAGTGGGCCTCATAGAGAGCGTGGCTCAGCCCGGTCTTCTTCCTACAACACCAGCCGTATCTCATGTTGGGGGAGGGCCACAGACTCTTGCTACCCGCACACTAGAGCAGTTGGCTTCTTTGTTCCAGACTCCAGCACCTCAAACAGCTAGAGCAGCTCAGCCGGGTATTGTGGCACAGACAGTTAAGGGAGAGGCTATATCTGCCGATGCCTTGTGAAGATTGGATCAGTTCACCAAGTTATTTCCTACTACTTTTACTGGTGCACCATCAAAGGATCCCCAGGACTACTTGGACAGTTGCTATGAGGTTATTCGGAACATGGGGATCGTAGAGTCTAATGGGGTTGATTTTGCTACATTCTGTCTTTCTGGTACTGCCAAGACTTGGTGAAGAGACTATTGCTTGACCAGACCAGCTGGGTCTTTGCCTTTGACTTGGGCTCAATTCTCCGAGTTATTCTTGGGAAAGTTTCTTCCAGTCACCTAGAGGGAGGACTATCAGAGGCAGTTTGAGCGCCTACAACAGAGATCTATGACTGTTACACAATATGAGACCAGGTTTATCACTTTGGCCTGACATGCTATCATGATACTCCCCACCGATGGAGAGAGGGTGAGGAGGTTTATTGAGGGACTACCTCAGCCTATAAGACTTCAGATGGCCAGAGAAGCATGTACTGATATTTCATTTCAGGATGGTCTTGTCACAAGGCAGTGGTCAGGGTTATGACAAGAGACCTCATCATTTTGGTCGATTTAGTGGTGCCTCATCTGGAGGCAGAGATTCTTTTGGCAGAGGTCATCCTCCTAGACCATACCAGTCGGCACTTCAAGTATCCCGCAGTGCACCACCAGCTCCTATCAGTGCACCGCCGCTTCAGAGCTTTCAGGGTGGGTATTCTGGTCGACAAGGTCAGTTTCAGGGCCATCAGTATCAGCAACAGAGGTCTTGTTACTCTTGTGGTGTTCCAGGGCACATTGCTAGGTATTGCCCCCGAGCTTTTAGTAGTTCTCAGCATCCGGGTTCCCGTGCTATGATTCCCGCACTAGGTGCACCCCCACCTCCTCAGCCAGCTAGGGGTGGAGGTCGAGGTGCCTGAAGTGGAGGCCAGACAATTAGAGGTGGAGGACATGCTATGAGAGGTAGAGGCCAGCCCGCTGTAGGTCAGCCCAGAGATGTTCAGGTTGGAGGGGCTCCGCCCCGATGCGATGCTATTCCTTCCAGGCCTAAGGCTAAGGCCTCTGATGCAGTCATTACAGGCATGGTTTCAGTTTGCAGCAGAGATGCTTCGGTTTTATTTGATCCGGGTTCTACATTCTCCTATGTGTCTTCATATTTTGCCCCTTATCTGAGTATGCCCCGTGATTCCTTGAGTACTTCTGTATATGTGTCTACCCCGGTGGGTGATTTTATTGTGGTAGATCGAGTCTACCATTAATGCTTAGTGGTTATCGGTGGTCTAGAGACCCATGTAGATCTCTTGCTTCTTGATATGGTTGATTTCGATGTCATCTTGGGGATGTATTGGTTATCTCCCTACCATGATATTCTAGACTGTCATGCCAAGACTATGACCTTGGCCTTTCCGGGAGAACCTCGATTGGAGTAGAGAGGGACTCCTAGTAATACTTGCGGTAGAGTTATCTCATATATGAAGGCTCGGTGCATGGTCGAGAAGGGTTGTTTGGCCTATTTGGCCTATGATCGTGAATCTAGTGCCGAGGTTCCTTCTATGGAGTATGTGCCCATTGTTCGTGAGTTTCAAGAGGTATTCCCTGCTGACGTGCCGTGTATGCCACCCTACTGGGATATTGACTTTTGCATTGAGTTGGCTCCGGGTACTCAGCCCATTTCTACCCCACCATATCGTATGGCCTCGCCAGAGCTGAAGGAGTTGAAGGAGCAGATGCATGGTTTGCCAGATAAAGGCTTTATTAGGCCTAATGTTTCTCCTTGGGGTGCCCCTGTGTTGTTTGTTAAGAAAAAGGATGGCTCAATGAGGATGTGTATTGACTACCGTCAATTGAACAAGGTTACTATCAAGAATAAGTATCCCTTGCCGAGGATTGATGATTTATTCGACCAACTTCAGGGTGCTACAATGTTATCCAAGATTGATTTGAGATCTGGTTACCATCAGTTGAGGATTAGGGAATCCGATGTCCCTAAGACAGTGTTTCGCACTCGGTATGGTCATTATGCGTTCTTGGTGATGTCATTTGGGTTGACAAATGCCCCCACTGCTTTTATGAAGTTGATGAACCGAGTGTTCAGGCCCTATTTGGATTCGTTCGTGATTGTTTTCATTGATGATATTTTGATTTACTCCCGCAGTCGAGAGGAGCATGAGCATTACCATCGAGTCGTTCTCCAGACTCTGAAGGATTGTTAGTTGTATGCAAAATTTTCTAAGTGTGAGTTTTGGTTGAGTTCGGTAGCGTTTTTGGGCCATGTGGTGTCGGCAGAGGGTATTCAGGTGGATCCCAAGAAGATATCAACAGTCAGAGATTGGCCTAGACCCACCTCAGCTATAGAGATTCGGAGTTTCTTGGGCTAAGCAGGTTATTATCATCGGTTTGTGGAGAGATTTCCATCTATCGCAGCCCCGATGACCAGGTTGACTCAGAAGGGTGCCCCGTTCAGATGGTCAGATGAGTGTGAGGCGAGCTTTTAGAATCTCAAGACATCCTTGACCACGACACCGGTGTTAGTTTTTCCCACAGGTTCGGGGCCATATACCGTGTATTGTGATGCTTCACGGGTTGGACTTGGTGCAGTGTTGATGCAAGATGGCAATGTTATAGCTTACGCTTCACGTCAATTGAAGGTTCCAGAGAAGAACTCTCCAGTTCGTGATTTAGAGTTAGTAGCCATTGTTCATGCGCTGAAGATTTGGAGGCATTACTTGTATGGTGTGTCATGTGAGGTGTTCACAGATCATAAGATTTTGCAGTATCTGTTCAAGAAGAAAGAGTTAAATATGAGGTAAATAATATGGTTGGAGTTGTTGAAAGACTATGATATTACCACTCTTTATCATCCAGGAAAGGCCAATGTAGTGGCCGATGCCTTGAGCCGGAAGTCAGCCAGTATGCGTAGTCTTGCTTATATTCCAGTCAGGGAGCGACCGCTCGCTTTAGATGTTCATGCGTCAATCGGCTCATGAGATTAGAGGTTTCTGAGTCTGGCAGTGTTTTGGCCTATACTGTGGCCCGTTCTTCATTATTTGACAGTATTCGGGACCGGCAGCATGATGATCCTCATTTATCTGTTCTTAATGATACGGTCCGGCACACAGGTGCCAAGCAGGTTACAATTGATGCTGATGGAGTCTTGAGGATGCAGGGCCGTATTTGTGTGCCTAATGTTGATGATCTTCGTGAGTTGATATTGCAGGAGGCCCATAGTTCCCGGTATTCCATCCATACGGGCGCCGCAAAGATGTACCAGGATTTGCGGCAGCATTATTGGTGGCGGAGGATGAAGAAGGATATTGTGTCATATGTAGCATGGTGCTTGAACTATCAGCAGGTTAAGTACGAGCACTAGAGACCCGGTGGTTTGATGCAACAAATTGAGCTTCCCGAGTGGAAGTGGGAGCGTATCACCATGGATTTCGTAGTTGGTCTCCCACGGACTTAGAGGATGTTTTATGCGGTGTGGGTCATTGTGGATAGGCTGACCAAGTCAGCACATCCTGTATCAGTTTCGTATTCTCCGGAGAAGTTGGAAAAAATCTACATTAGGGAGATTGTTCGCTTGCATGGTGTGCCCGTGTCCATTATATCTGACCGAGGTACTAAGTTTAACTCCCATTTCTGGAGAGTATTTCAGCGTGAGTTGGGCTCACGGGTTGATTTGAGAACAACATTCCATCCTCAGACAGACATACAGTCTGATCGTACTATTCAAATTCTGGAGGATATGTTGCGGGCATGTGTCATTGACTTCGGAGGTTCATGGGACCAGTTTTTGCCTTTAGTTGAGTTTGCCTACAACAACAACTATCTGTCGAGCATTCAGATGGCTCCGTATGAGGCGTTGTATGGTAGGCGGTGTCGGTCGCCAGTTAGGTGGTTTGAGCCGGGAGAGGCTAGATTGTTGGGTTCAGAGTTAGTTCAGGATGCCTTGGACAAGGTGAAGATCATTCAGGATAGACTTCGTACAGCTTAGTCCAGGCAGAAGAGTTATGCAGACCGCATAGTTCGTGACTTGGCATTTATGATAGGAGACCGAGTATTGCTTCGGGTGTCGCCCATGAAGGGCGTGATGAGGTTCGGAAAGAAGGGCAATCTGAGCCCTAGGTACATTGTCCCATTTGAGATTCTGGATAAGGTAGGAGAAGTGGCCAACAATCTTTCTTTACACCCGAGTTTATCAGCCGTGCATCCGATGTTTCATGTATCTATGCTCCGGAAGTATATTGCCGATCCCTCTCATGTACTTGACTTCAGTAGTGTCCAGTTGTACAAGGATCTAACTTATGAGGAGGAGCCGGTAGCTATTTTAGGCCGGCAGGTTCGTCAGTTGAGATCGAAGAGTTATCCTTCGGTTCGTGTTAAGTGGAGAGGTCAGCCTGTTGAGGCAGCTACCTGGGAGTCCGAGTCCGATATGCGGAGCCGATATCCCCATCTTTACCCCGACTCAAGTACCTTTCTATGTCCGTTCGAGGACGAACGTTTGTTTTAGAGGTTGACATTGTGATGACCCCAAAAGGTAATCCCGTGTATCCTTAGCTAATTTTGTGTTTCGAGGTCATGAAGACCTCCTTACATCTCATCTCAATTTGCGTGTGCAGCCCGGGCGTGTAGCCGGGAAGCTGTTATGTGAAAAACTAATAAAAATAATATTTTTGTGTTGAAATTTGAATAAAGTTGACTTTGGTCAACATTTTTGGTAAACGGACCCGGACCCGTGATTTGACGGTCCCGGAGGGTCCATAGGAAAATATGGGACTTGGGCGTATGCCCAGAATCGAATTCCGAGGTCCCAAGTCCGAGAAATGAATTTTTAAGAAAATTGTTTTCTGAAAAATATAAAGGTTTTTGAAAATGAAACTATATGTGAAACCTGCGATATCGGGCCTGTATTATGGTTCCGGGGCTCGGAACAGGTTCAATATTATTTATATGTGATATCTGTGAAGTTTGGTAATAAACGGACTTCATTTGACGTGATTCGGACCTTAAATGCAAAATTTAGAAGTTTTGAGGATTTTCATGGATTTTGAGGTTTAATTCGTTGTTTTTAAGTTATTTTGGTGGTTTAGTTGCCCGAATAGGTCCGTAGGATATTTTTGAGGTTGTGTGCATATTTGGTTTTGAGCCCCTAGGGCTCGGGTGAGTTTCGGGGTAAGTGTTGGAGTGTAAAACTTGGTAAAAATCTGGTATTTAATTGTTGTTGCTGGTGTCCAGGTAATTGCCCTATGCGAACACACTCAAGGAAGTGTGAACGCACAGGGTAGTGTGTGGTCTAGGGGTCTAGGTAAACACTACACTATGCGAACGTGACCCTATGGGTGCGAACACAGACCAATAGGGAGAAGACCCTATGCGAACGCATCAACCAGTCACGAAAGCACGGAGTTAAAAGGTCTGGGGGGGGGGGCAGGGTGGTGCGAAGCCTGTGCGAACGCACCTGTTGGGGCGCGATCGCGGAGGGTAGGTTAGGATATCCTATGAGAACGCGGACCACGTGCCGCGAACGCACTGAGTAAGATTTCCCAGTTATTTTTAAGCTTAAAAACAGAACACTTATACGGGAATTTAGCCATTTTTCATAAACTCCTTCTTCTCCACACCCCATAGGCGATTTGTGAAGAGCTCCTCCACCATAACCTCTTGGGTAATTAATTCTAACCTCGCTTTCTTCAATATTTATCAACACCCATTAGATTTTAGGCCTAAAAACATGGAATTAAAGGTAGAAAATTGGAGAATTGGGTAGAGTTAGGGCTTTTTTATTATTTGGGAATTTGACCTCGTTTTGGAGTCGGATTTCAAAACAAATTATATATTCGGGATCGTGGGTGAATGGGTGATCGAGTTTTGGTCCGAACCTCGTGTTTTGGCCAAGCGGGCACGGGGTCGATTTTTTGAATTTTGGGAAGAATATTGGGAAATCTATAATTAAACATTGAAACTGAATTGTTTAGCATTTATTGATGTTATTGAGTTAATTATGTCTTGATACGATTGATTTGGAGTCGGGTTCGGAAGGAAAAGCGGTGCTAGAGGCTTGATTTGGATTCTTGGAATCGAGGTAAGTGTTTGGCCTAACCTTAGCTTGAGGGAATAGGCGTTAATATGTGTTTTTCTTTGATATTTGCTATATTTTGAAGTAAATTTCATTCTGGAGGTTATTCAATTGTTGGAAATACTTGGTTGTGAACACTTTTTATAAATTGTTCGATTGAGAATTATTTCGTTAAGTTATACACTTGAGTGAGATTGGTTATAGCTGTGTCCCTTGCCGGGACGGTATTGTTTCCGTTGTTGTTCCCTTGCCGGGATGTTGTGACTTATGGTTTATGTTGTTGTTTCCTTGCCAAACTGTTGTTCTTGATATTGTTTGGGTGAGGAAGAGTGTAAAGCACGAAGGGTGATTCCGTTTATTTATTTATTGCATTGTGAGGATGAGAGTGTAAAGCACGAAGGGTGATTCCGTGCCATGATTTGATATTTAAAAGCACGAAGGTTAATGCCGTGTCGTTTCATTTATTCATTGCATTGTGAGGATGACAGTAAAAGCACGAAGGGTGATCCCGTGCACTTTTTTTGGTGAGGATGAGAGTAAAGCACGAAGGGTGATGTCGTGCACTTGTTTGTTTTACGTGGTTACTTCCTGTTGCTATTTTTTTATGCTTAGACTGTTGCTTTGTTCTGTGATTCAGTAACTGTTTTCCCCTTGTCCCCAGCATGTTCTTCCCCCGTTTTTATACTTAATTGCTCATTTTCTGCTGTTATTTCTGTTATATTTATTATTGAATTGCACATGTGTTTGTTATTGTCGTGTCCTAGCCTCGTCACTACTTTGCCGAGGTTAGGCATGACACTTACTCAGTACACGGGGTCAGTTGTACTGATGCTACACCTGCACTTCTTTATGTTCTGCAAATTACGGGGCCGGACCCAGTGGGCATTGATCGAGGGAGTATCCTTCAGTCCACAGGCGACACTGAGGTAGTTCTGCAGGCGTCCGCGGGCCTTGGCGTCACCTCCTATCTTTTTCCTTTATCTGTCTTTTCTTGTATTTTGAGACAGTTGTACCTCCTTATTTCAGACCGCTATTTTTAGCAAATCTTAGATAGTCTGTGGAATTGTGGTACCAGTTCTGGGGGTTTATTTAAGGAGTTTGTATTATTAATTACTTACGTTGCTGGATTTCTTAGCTTCCGTACTATTTATTCATTTTTGTTAATGTTCATTACTTTTATTTTAAATGTCACTAATAAGGAAATAAGTATATGAACCGAAACGTTGGCTTGTCTAGCGGGTTCAACGTTAGACGCCATCACGGTCCTGACGGTGGGATTTAGGGTCGTGACATCCAATCTTTATTTTATAACCAGTAAAACATGAATATTCTCCCTTATTGCTGCTTGTTGCGGCGTGCAACCCGATCCCACCTGTCCACCCTTATTGCTCCTCCCTATATATATAT
>ML254028.1:0-24751 GCA_005239495.1 Nicotiana undulata
GACCTGCCCCATGTGAACCCTCTGCTCAGGAGTACGGGCTGCGGGAGTCTGTGCCCCTCCCCCTGCCTAGGATGTCGCTGCGGCTAGCGGAAGTAGTCTCGCCTGCGACAGAGTACTGAAAGCACTCATGAACTGGGCCAAAGTCTCCTGGAGGGCTGGGGTGATAGTAGGGACCTCCGGTGCCCCTCCAACTGCAGCCGCTGGGGGATCCTCCGTCACTGCTCTAGCCGGTGCTCGGGCTGCACCGCGTGCTCGTCCCCTGCCCCGACCCCTACCTCTAGTGGCTCTGGCTGGGGGCTCGGGTGCCTGATCGTCGGTACATCCGGTGCGAGTGCGAACCATCTGTAAGAAAGAATAGAATAGAGTTTAAGAATGTTGGTAGTAGTAATCAGCACGGGAAGGGATTCCAAGAAGTATGATCTTTCTTAACAGTTACATAGCCACTCGAAGATAAGTACGGACGTCTCCGCGCCGATCCGCGAGACTCTAATAAACCGGCTTGTGATGTTGTGACTCCCATGAACCTAGAAGCTTTGATACCAACTTGTCACAACCCAATTCTCCCTCCGACTGGGTCTCGTGACGGCACCTAGTCTAGACGACTAGGTAAGCCTATACCTTAAGCGAAATTTAGATAAAACAGGTAAAATAACAGTAAGCGAAATAAATCATAATAAAGTCGACGCCGCTCGGCATAAACAGTTACTATACCCCAGAACCCGGAATATCACAATACATCACAAGCTACTCTACTACTCAATATGTACAACTGGATAGAAAAGACCGTATAGTTTAATCTATAAGTACTACAACTTCAAGATATGAAGGGGACTCGGAGATCTGCGGACGCTGCAGATTATACCTCGAGTCTTCTGATACTGTTGTTGCTGGCTAGCTGACATACCGCGTACTAAGACCTGGATCTGCACATGGGGAAAACATGCGCAGAAGGGCGTGAGTACTCCACATTTGGTACCCAGTAAGTGCCAAGCCTAACCCCAGTCAAGTAGTGACGAGGTCAGGTAGAGGCCCTACTGAGGTTTGCAAAGTAACAGATATAGAGAACAAGTAAGTAAAACAGGTGATAATCGACAGGAATTACAAGTAAAGGCTAGCAAGGAATGGTATATGCGAATGCTCGGATCAACGCAAAATATATATAAATCTCTGTAATAAAGTAAAGGTACAATGCAATATGAGGGAAAGGCTCAGGTCCCTGCCCGCAATCCTTATGTATTCAATGCAGAATGAGGGAAAGGCTCAGGTCTATACCCGCAATCCCTGTATGCAATGCAGAATGAGGGAAAGGCTCAGGTCTATGCCCGCAATCCCTGTATGCAATGCAAAATGAGGGAAAGGCTCGGGTCTATGCCCGCAATCCCTATATGCATACGTAATATAAAGTAAATCTTCAAAATAACGTAGTTTAAGGGTTTGAGGAAAAATCAGTTGGAAATCTCGAAGAAAAATCATTAAATCAGTTTCAAAGAATAGTAACGATTGGAAAATCAGTTAGAAATCAATTTACCATGATAAATCTTAAGTTATTATGCAATTTAAATGATAGCAGTAATAATAGAGTTGAAAAGGAAGCATTATGTAGAAAGAAATAAGGAACTTCAGTGAAAATATCCCGTGCACGCGCTCGTCACCTCACGTACACGGGGTTTTTATAGGAAAAACCAGTAAAAATGCCTAAGGGAGATTCCCCAACACAGAGTTAGGCAAGCCACTTACCTCAACTGTGCAAATCAACCGCTAATCACTCTCTTGCCACGAGTATCCAACTCCGGGTGGCCCAAATCTATTCAATTCGATGGGATAACGTAAATATAAATTCAAGAAATCGAAATAACTAATTAATTCAGAACTAATACGCGAAATTAGAAAATTTGACCAAAACGCCCCTCGGGCCCACGTCTCGGAATCGGGAAAAATTTATATTTTCTGAACCCTTGTTCGCTCACGAGTCTAACCATATGAAAATCTCTCAAATCGGAGGTCAATTACCCAATCAAAACCCCAAAAATAGGTATAAGAAGTTTCTTCCATTTTCCCCCAATTTTAACTCAAAAATCATGAATTTAAGGGTGGGATTTAAGATTAGGAACGTGGAAATTAACCTATGGTGGTAGAAAATCACTTACCTTGATTACCCACGTGAAAATCCTCTCAAAGATCACCTCTCCCGAGCTCCCACAACTCAAAAATGGTGAAATAACATAACCCTCGGATTCTTAGAATATGAACAGGGATTTCCGCACCAGCGGTCCCTTTAACTGCACCTGCGGAAATATCATCGCAGGTGAGGGATTTCATTATAAAAACCTGGGATCGCACTTGCGGCTGGCTGGTCGCTGGTGCGGCTCCGCGCCTGCGGAAACCCAATCGCAGGTGCGGGATGCACTTACGGCTGGCTGGTCGCTGGTGCGGCTCCGCGCCTGCGGAAACCCAATCGCAGGTGCGGGATGCACTTAGGCTGGACAGAGGTCGCGCCTGCGGGTCTTTTGTCGCTGATGCGGCTCCGCACCTGCAGAAGTTCCTTCGCACCTGCGGACCCTGGGAAGACTCCTCACACTTTGCACCTGCAGCTAGGGGGTAGCTCCTGCGAGCTCGCACCTACAGAAATTCCATCGCAGGTGCGGAACACCAGAAGAGGATCTGGTTCAGCTGCTTGCAAAGTCCCAAAACTTCCCGTTAAACATCTGAATCGACTCCGAGGCCCCCAGGACCTCAACCAAAACCACCAACTGACCCCAATATCTCATTCCAACTTAGTCGAGCCTTAAAAACACGTCCCATAACATCAAAATACCCAAAATGCATAGATTCAAGCCTAAGGACTTAGGAATTTTTCAAGAATTCACCTCTGACGCCGAACCATGTCTAAACTCGTGTGAATGACCTCAAACTTTGCACACAGGTCATTAATGACATTCCGGATCTGCTGTCGCTTTCGGAATTCCATTCCGAGTCCGATATCAAAATCTCACCTATCGGCCGAAATCGCCGAAATTCTATCTTTCGCCAATTCAAGCCTAAATCTACGTCTGGCCTCAAACACACATTCCGTACATGCTCCCAACCCCGAGATCACTCAACGGAGCTGACGGAGTTGACGGATTTCCATTCCAAATCCGTCTTCACACAGCTCCCGCTCCAGCCCAATTTCTAAGGTTAAAGCTCACCTTAAAGGACTATATGTCCAAAAACACTCCAATTTTCATCACTCAACGCTCCGACTCGTTCCATTAACCTAATAAGACATGGGAGGAACAGTTATCAGGGGATAGGGGCGCTAACTCTCCAAAACGACCGGCCAGGTCGTTACACCAGCCACGACATGGAATGATGTGTACAACAGGTACAGTACTAAACTCAGGATTGAAGAGGACATAATTACACGATCAAAAGATGAGGAATATCCCAAAACAAGACGCCCAGAATCAGAGAAAAAGTCAGGTAAAAACAGGTATGATCCTTACTTAGGACCCTCGAGACGTGACCTACGTCCCAGGTTCGGAAATACAAGACCTTCGGGAAGAGATACAAACTCATCCTCATCTAGATCCAGGAGAGATCGAGATGAAAAATTCTGGGATATTACCCGAATTGGACACCATAACTTTAATGTAAGCAGCACTGAGCTCGTCTCAATACTGAGAAGTATAGGAGACAAAGTTAAACGGCCGAATAATGCGTTTTAATCCTAACAGGAGGAACCTCGGTCAGTGGTGTGAATTCCACAATGATCACGGCCATAGAACAATAGATTGCAGATTTTTACAAGGTGAAGTAGAACACCTATTAAAACAGGGCTTTTTAACAGACTTGTTTAGTGATAAAGGTAAACAGGCATATATAAAGAACAGGCAGGAGCCACCAAAACCACCATCCCCAAAACGGACTGTTAATGTCATACATGGAGGAGGAGAAGTAAACGGGATAGTCTTCCAGCTAACATCAAAAGTCACGAGCACACACGGAAAACGGGTTCGAGAAGAAATGAGGGAAGAACAAATACCTTTTGATGACGCAGACTTTGGTGGATTAATACTTACACATAATGACGCGATGGTAATATCCTTACTCATTCATGACACTAACGTTAAAAGGGTGTTGATTGATCCAGGCAGTTCAGTCAATATTATTTTGATGAAAGTCATGGAAGAAATGCTAGTAGAAAACAAAATGATTCCAAAGGTTCGAGCCATATCTGGGTTCGAAAATTCAACAGCGATAACTAAAGGAGAGATCAAACTCAATACTTACGCTGAAGGAGTCATCAAAAATGCAAAATTCCAAGTCATTAATACAGAAATGGCTTACAACGTTATCCTGGGAAGACCATGGATTCATGACATGAAAGAGGTCCCATCTACTTTACATCAAGTAATAAAATTCCCTTCCAAATGGGGAATAAGGCAAATCAGGGGTGATCAGCAAACCTCGAGGAATATTAATTCAATAACGCTTAACAACAAAAGAGACGCGGAAGAAACAACGAATTGTCAAACAGAGGCTCATCCACAAACAGGTATGGAACAAACTTTTGATCAGCTACGTACCAAAGAAATAGATATTCTAATAGGTACGGAAGAGGATAATGACGAAACAAATCCTGTAATCATCAAGAATGAGACACAACATGCGGACATAGACTCCAGACCGGATTTCATTCATGAACCAAAAGAAGAAGAACATATCAAAACAACCGCTGAGGAACTCGAGGTTGTTCCCATCTCAGAACAAAAGCCTGAAAGGAAACTTTACATTGGCATAAAATTGTTAGAAAGATTAACTCCAGAACAAAATGGTAGATTTGTCAATTATTTAAAGGCTAATGAGGATTGTTTTGCATGGTCCCATTCAGATATGATAGGTATCCCACTAGAAGTGATGACTCACAAATTAAACGAAGGTCCATCGTTCGTACCTGTTAAACAAAAGAACGAAAGCAAGGACCTTTTAAAAATCAAGTGATCGATGAAGAAGTACAAAAGCTTTTAAATATAGGTTCTATACGAGAGGTAAAGTATCCTGACTGGCTAGCCAACATAGTAGTAGTACCCAAAAAGAACGGCAAATGGCGGGTGTGTGTCGATTATACTGATTTAAATAAAGCATGTCCTAAAGATTCATTTCCCTTGCCACATATAGATCAAATGATCGATGCAACAATGGGTCATGAATTGTTAAGCTTCTTAGATGCATATTCTGGTTATAACCAAATCAAAATGGACCCCTTGTATGAAGAAAAGACTTCCTTCATTACTAACCGGGGGACCTATTGTTATAATGTTATGCCTTTTGGGTTAAAAAATGCAGGTGCCACTTATCAAAGGTTAGTGACAAAAATGTTCCAAGAACATTTGGGCAAAACAATGGAGGTTTACATCGATGATATGCTTGTAAAATCAACACAAGCGGTAGATCATCTACAACATCTCTCTATCACTTTTGATACTTTATGCAGGTACAATATGAAACTCAACCCGGAAAAATGTGCCTTCGGAGTACAATCTAGTAAATTTTTGGGATTCCTTGTGTCTAACAGAGGAATAGAGGTAAATCCAGCACAAATAAAAGCTATAGAAGAAATACCTGAAATCTTGAGAAATAAAAAAGAAGTCCAAAGATTGACAGGAAGAATAGCAGCTCTAGGGAGATTTATTTCTAAGTCTTCCGAAAAAAGCTTTAAATTCTTTGCAATTCTTAAAAAGCAAAATCAATTCGAATGGACTGAAGAATGTCAACAGACTTTAAAAGACTTAAAGGTCTACTTGTCAAAACCACCATTGTTATCAAAGCCAAAAGAAGGAGAAAGGTTATATATCTACTTGGATGTCTCAGAAATTGCCATAAGTGCAGTATTGGTAAGAGAAGAAAGAGGTAAACAATCTACCATTTATTATGTAAGCAAAACTTTACTAGATGCAGAGACTAGATATCCACATCTAGAAAAATTAGCTTTAGCATTAATAATGGCATCAAGAAAATTGCGTCCTTATTTTCAATGTCATCAAATTACTGTCGTAACTTCATATCCTTTAAGGAATATTTTGCATAAACAAGAACTGTCGGGGAGATTATCCAAATGAGCCATAGAATTAAGTGAGCATGATATAACATATCAACCTAGAACTGCAATTAAATCGCAAATATTGGCCGACTCCTTAGCTGACTTTAGCAGTAATATTACTCCTGAAGTAGAAAAGGAATCACAACTCTTCAATGGTATAAACCCAGGTCAGTGGACCCTATTTACAGATGGCTCATCTAATATAAAAGGAGCAGGATTAGGTATTGTACTAATATCACCCACGGGTGAAAAGATACGACAAGCAATCAAATGCTATCCAATAACTAACAATGAAGCAGAGTACGAGGCTGTTATTGCAGGTTTAGAATTGGCACGAGAGTTGTCAATTGAACAAATCAAAATCAACAGCGATTCACAACTGGTGGTAAATCAAATACAGGGGACTTACATCGCTCGAGAAACTCGAATGCAACAGTACCTAGAAAAGGCCCGAGAACTTGTGAGACAGTTCAAAATGTGAAAAATAATACAAATACCTAGAGAAGAAAATGTTGAAGCAGATGCATTGGCCAACCTCGCAGATGTTACGGACGTAAACAATAAAGACAACACTATCGCCGTACACCTCTTCCATTCGACAGTCGATCACAGCAAGAATGAGGTATCTTTCAATAATTTAACTTGGGATTGGAGAAACGAAATTCTTAACTTTTTGCAGAACGGTATCATGCCTGAAGACAAAAAAGCAGCTCAAGCGCTCCGCCGTAAAGCAGCGAGATACTTTCTAGTTCACAGTAACTTGTATCGCAAAACTAAGTGCCTCGGACCTAACCAGACGGAGTTTGTGATAAAAGAAGTCCATGAGGGCCACTGTGGAAATCACGCAGGTGCAAGATCTTTGGTAAAAACCTTAATCAGAGCAGGATACTACTGGCCCAAGATGGAAGAAGACGCGGAGAATTTCATATCAAAATGTGACAAATGTCAGCGGTTCGCTAATAAAATGCACCAACCAGCAGAATTGTTACATTCTATTATATCACCATGGCCCTTCATGAAATGGGGAATGGATATAGTAGGACCTCTTCCCCCAGCTAAAGGTCAGGTACGGTTCCTACTTGTACTTACTGATTATTTCACAAAATGGGTAGAAGCAGAAGCATTCAAACAGGTGCGGGAAAAGGAGGTTAAGAGTTTCTTATGGAGAAATATAATATGCCGGTTCGGAATTCCAAAGGAGATCGTGTGTGACAATGGCCCACAATTTATAGGCTCTCAAATCACAGAATTCTTCGACAGCTGGAAAATCAAACGGATCACATCAACACCATATCATCCTGTAGCTAATGGAGAAGAAGAATCCACGAACAAAATCATCATCAACAATATAAAGAAACGGTTAGACAGAGCCAAAGGCAATTGGCCCGACGAATTACCAGCGGTGTTATGGGCATACAGGACTACATCAAAAACAGTTACGGGAGAAATTCCTTCCGCACTCGTTTATGGCTTTGAGACATTAATACCCGTGGAAATTGGCGAACCAAGTCTGAGAGTGACGACAGCTACGGAACAAACGAATGATGTTGAACTCCAAACAAATTTAGACCTGCTCGAGTCACGAAGAGATGCGGCCTTAATACGGATGGCAGCTCAAAAGCAAATCATAGAACGATACTACAACCGCAAAGCTCATCTCAGGTATTTCAAAATTGGGGACTTTGTACTTAAAAAGGTCTTCCAGCCAACAAAGGAAGAAGGAGCTGGTAAACTAAATCCAAACTGGGAAGGTCCCTATAAGGTCTGAGGCATAGCAGGCAAAGACGCGTACGAATTGGAAGCCATGGACGGCAGGATTCTACCAACGAGTTGAAACGCCATCCACCTTAAGAAGTATTATTTCTAAGAAAAGAAGTACCCCCGGTCAGGTATCGCATGTTCGATTTTATCTTTGAATATTTAAATTTTACTAACTTTTTTAGATGATAGGCAAAAAGCTAACCCATCACCAGATGATGACATTAGACCTGCAAAGACGCGAGGAAATAACACACATCCCGGTCTAGGGTTACACTTTCTTATGGATATTTTAAAGGGTTAAGCAGTCATCATCTAAAAAAGTATATGACTTCAAGACCAGAATGTTTTCCTTTTTCAGGGAAAGGACCACAAAGAAGGAACAATCAAGTGCTCGAGATCTCATTCTTCAAAGCTCAAACACTTGGGGGACTATACAGTATGGAAGGCCAAGATGAAGCAAAAAGACTGCCAGAAGTCAAAAGCTCGAGCCTTAAAGAACCATTTACCCAACAAGTCAAGTGATACGAGCAAAACTAAAAGAACTAAAGACTCCAGCACAAGAATTACAAAGCCTATTCTAAAAAACCTTCAAACCATGTTCAGGTTAAAAGGCAAAATATCAGCTACGACGAAGAAATGTACATCTTACACTTATACAAAAACTGTTGCGACAAAATACAGTTAGGGATAGAAGATCATCATAATTGTACTTAGTCAAAAAAACTGTTATAATCAAAAAACAGTTACGAAATCTTTGTACTCAAGTAGAAAATTGTTATTCAAATAAAACAGTTACGGATGAAAGATCATAACCCTTGTATTTATTCTCAAAACTGTTATCAAATAAAACAGTTACGAATCAAGATACATTTCTCTCGTACCTGTTATAAAACTGTTGCAAATAAAAACAGTTGTGGGTAAAAACCCAACATTTAGAAAAACTGTTACTAATGAAAAACAGTTATCTCCTTGTATTAACTCGAAAAAATTGTTGCCTATGAAAAAAAGTTGCGAGATACAAGTGATTATCAAATCTGTTAAAACAAAACAGTTGCAACATGAGTCGTAGATGATAATCATAACACATGTAAAATGTTGTGAAAGTTCAAATAAAAACTTCTCACAAAAACATTCTTAAACATGTGAGAAATTCCTATCACTCTATTGCATTCCAATGAAGTTGAGACGTCTTCTTCATTAAGTATTAATCAAAAAGGGCCCTAACTCATAAACAAAGCCTGTCACAAACAAAGGCTAAAAATTTATACGAACACTACACCTACTGTGAAAAGGTTCAAAGTGAAATATGCATTTTCATGCAAAAAAGCTAAGAGGTACAAACAAAAACCTCAAAAAAGCAATACAATCGACTTAAAAGAGTAACATTCAAACTCATAGCAAAAAGTCTCGAGATTGTATTGAAATTAAAATAAGCGGCTAAGTCAAAAACTAAGTACTAACTAGTACTTAGCCGCATAAGTATTTACATTTTTTTATGCCCCTAAGTTGTCAGTTGGGGACTTTAAAGTTCCAAACTTACCCCCGATGGAGCTAGGAGTAATTACACCAATCCAATAAAAAAGAAAAAAAAAGGGTGACTAAAGTTTTCATTTTCAATGAGGAGGAGGAGAACCAGCTTCTTCTGAAGAATCATCCGCTTCTTCCTGGGCTTCATCAGCTGGAGAGAGATCAAAACTTTGTTGAATCTTCTCCATAGCTTCCCTAGATTTTGCAATCTCAGCATCAAGGTCAAAGCCTTCTTGACTCATCTCCAGCAATGTATCATGACGAGCACTCATATATGCCCTACTCACGTCAACAGCTGTTGATTCTTCAAGGTCACCATAGTCCTTTGACCAAATCTGAATCTCGCCCTTCAAATTATCATTCTCAGCTTCAGTGGTTTCCAAGGCAACCTTTAGAGATGCAAGTGATTCCTCCAAAGTCTGAACCTTCATCTGAGCTTCACGGAGATCTTCTTGAACCTGGGAGAGATTACGCACAAGTTCACCAGAATATTCCTCTTTCTCCCCCAACATGTGCTTCAGGTGCCGGATTTCCTCCGTAGCTTTTGACAGTTGCTCAGCAAATGAAGATTCAAGAACATATTTATCCTTATTGACTTGACTAAGAGAAGCTTTCTCCACTGCCAAATCTGCCTTAACAACCTTCAATTGCTCCCTCAAGGTATCTCTCTCATCCTTTAAAGCTCTCATCTCTATCCGAAGACTGTCATATTGTGCTTTAATATCATCGAGCCCGCGGAACACCTTCAACTCATTTTCATAATGGGAAACTCTATTCATAAGCTCCAAACCAATAAGATGCATCTGCAAAAACAGTAAAAACAATCAAATGTGTTAAATTGTTAATAAAAGAACAACATGTGTGGAAAAGTTCTTCCAAAATTCATACCTTTAAGGAGTTGTGCACCACCTCATTGGCCCAAGTAAGATTCGTGTGGCTATCAATATTGGCCCTCTCCTCAGAGCCAATTAAAGGATTAAGCCACACCTCTGGCTCACCAGTCTTCTTGAAGAGGCTTCTACCAGTTGGAACCTCAATTGTAACTCTTCTCATTTCCCTGCTAGAAGACCATTCCTATATAACAGAAGGCACGGAAGTAGGGACGGAAGGGACAGCGGAAAAGAGAGAGGGAACGGAAGCTAAAGATACCACGGGCACTTCGGTAGAGACGGACGGAAAAGAAACTGAAGTAATAACAGGTATGGAAAGAGGAACAACAGCCACAGAATGAGGAGCAGAGACGGCAGCAAAACCTGGATAGATGGTAGCTAGGGGAACATCATCAGGGTCCATTTCAAAACCTTCATGAAATAGACGTTTGGCAGGATCTCGAGTTGGGGACTGGGATTGATCACGAGAAGAAGAAGGCCTGATTTCCAACACGGAAGAAAGAGGTGCGGGAGTAGACTCATCGTCAGAAACTACCCGCCTTCTTCTCGCCCGGTGCACTAAAGCACCCTCTTGTTCATCCTCATCTTCTCCTCCAAAGCAAGAATCTTGAACCTTTCTTTTTGAAGCACTAGCCAAGACATTCTGGACATGAGACAACGACATCCTCGGAAGCGATGAAGATGCCCCAATGGCAGAAAACCCTATCAAAAAAGAGAAAAAAATTAAACAAAATTCAGGTAAGGAAAGAAAAGAGAAAAACTCTACTTACCATGAGTCTTGACAATCCATTTATACTTTGTGGAAAAGTACTTCCAGGATCTTTCCTCAACAGGAGCATCAGTTAACATTCTTTCTACTCAGCTACGAATATCGGAGACATTCTCGACAATATTCATAGTTGCTGAAAATAAGAGGAAAACAGATGCAGTGTTAAAAACATAATACAACTTTATGTAAAGAAGACAGGTGCGAACCAAAGTACTTACGTGCACGGTTCCACTTCTCAGGGAAGGGAAGAATATTTTCACCCACTAGAACAGCAGTGGGAACAGCAACGTATCTCAGGTACCAACCTCTGTCTTTATCATCACCAGGGGTTACTAAAACTTTTTTACTCTGAGCAGCCAGAGTAAAAATCCCTTGACGAAACAGAGCAGGTGAATATAAATGCATCAGATGATGAAAGGTGAAAGGAATAGAAACCTTTGAAGCCAAAACTCTTAAACAAGCGACAACACGCCATACTAAGGGACCAATATGTCCTAGACAAATATTGAAAAATCGGCAAAATTCTATGATAACAGGGTCAACAGAAGGCTGAAATCCTAATGTGAAAGGGTAAGTATAAACATAAGAAAAACCTGTCTTGTAAGACGTGATTCTTTGGGTACTACTTGGCACAATAATGGAAACATTAGATTCCCAGGAGCATTCCCTACGAACAACAGGAATATGACCTACAGTAACAATGGTAGCGTATTTTTCTACACTATCTAAAGAAGAAGCTTGTTCGGCGATGGGAGAATTTACTTCTGGAAAAACTATCTCAGCAAGGAGAATTTCGTCAACCCTGGGTTCACGAATATCATCCTTGTTCTTAGAAACAAAATGAGAGGATCTACCTCTGGGAGAAAACAAAGACCTACTAGAAGACGGAGGAACTAAAGGAGATGAAGAACCTCTAGTGGAAACAGGTCCTAAACTTCTTAATCGACCACCTCTTCGACTCCTAGATGGATCAAAAGAAGGGGACGCCGAAGTTTCAACACAGATAACTTTTTTAGATCGACCAGATGAAGACATATTTATGCAAGCTAAGAAAAATTTCTTCACCGAGGAAAAATCAAATTATAGAAGTGGTTCGTGAAAGAGAAAGAAAGAAGACGATTATTTATACCTAATGGCAACCGTCAAAGCATGGAAAAGTAATGATGGAAAGTCATAATTAAGCGTGTCACTTCAGAACTGAGGCGGGAGAATTTTTGCAGAACCAATGAAAGACAAACACGTGGAAGAAGCATTAAATAGAAGTAATATACGACGAATGCGTTCAATAAAGGGTACAATATTTCAGAACAAAGAGGCGGTAAAATATTCCCGCCATAAATGTGTATCCACTTACCAAGTATTATACGCCAAATACATGGCAAGTGGGGGGACTATCTGTATTGGTAAAAAATAGCTTTACACGTAGCCGGAATCTGGATGACTCAACCAATTATGTGGACCAAAGAAAACAGCACACGTGGAGGAAAAAATACACGGAGGCACGGGATAAAAGAGATACGGTTAATATACTCTTTCATATAACAGCCATGAGAAAGAGGCACGGTTGAAATAAATCCAGACTGAGCAACGAGCAGGTACAAGATTAACTCAACAGGCACAGAATTGGTTTATCAATCAAGAGTATATCAGCTACGGGAAACCAAATGAAGAAGAAGAGCCACGGTCATGACGAATCTAGACACAATAATGGGCAGATTCAAGGATCAACAGTTAATTCTATATACGTTATGTAACTCCTAAAATAATAGTTACGATTCACCATTGTAACGCCTCATTAATGTATTAATTAGTCATTAATGAGCCATCATTATCTGAATCCAAACGTTGTACTAGGAGAATCTCCCTACAAAAGGGAAGAAGAGGTAACAAACAAGGGCATCGAGATTCTCGAATACAAACTATTGTACTTCTCATATTGCTATCAATCTATTGCTCTTTTACTTATTCCATTCTCTTTTTGATTATTAGTAACCCGAGTTTATCCTAATATAGCTTTGATCAAAGGATCTTATTTTTTGATTAAACAGTACTACCAACATTGGGTTATTGTCTAAAAATTTCAGTTATTTCATTTATTGATTTCTTATTATATCATTAGAGGTGTATTGACGGTTGTTTGGCTTACCAAGCGGGTTGGGTTATGTCTCATCACGACTAGGTAAATTTTGGGCCGTGATAGTTTTGGTGGTATAATATAAAGCTATTTTATAATTATGATTCGTTAGTAATGTCACGACTCAATTATGAACGCAAATAATGCAAAATATTGGAACTATCTTTAGTTATGTTGACTTTAACGTGCAGAAAATTACATATTTTGATTATTCTACTATTGAAGAACATTGCTTAAAGACTTGAGGGTAAAGAAATTAAAATTTAATTCAAAGAGATAACAATAGTGCAAAAAGCGACGAATTCGAAAATATTTACTAAAATTTTAGTTATTTCACCATTGATGACTATAACCTCACTGAAATTACAATATACAATTGAAGTATACTACTGTATATGGTGATATATTATTATAACATACAAAATGTGAATTATATACCTGATGGTATACAAAGTACATACTTGTTGGGTACTTTTATATATATATATATATATATATATATTAAATTTTAAACTTATTTACCCAGTTTTAGCTAGGTTTTTCTATTCATAAAGTAACTAAAGTTTTTTACAAAACATACAAATTCGGTCAAAAGCTACCATTTATATGCAAATTGAATATAATTTTTTGTTGTACAATAGCTATAATTTACATACAACTTATACACAATATTTTTGCACAAAAAGCTATAATTTACATATAACTTATATGTAACTTGTATACACTTATATAAACTGTATATTTTTTATATGTCGTTTGTACACTCGCCATACAGAATATATATAATTTATTATCTTCTTCTTCGAATTTCAATATAATATTCTAAGCAAAATCAATTCGAATATTCACCAAATTCTCTCAAACTTGAGATATAAACTGATATTCCAAATTATTTGTAACAATATTCGATCCAAATAAATAATAATTTTACAAATTTACAATAGTCGCGTCACCTCCAAGGGGAGGTGCCTTAGTGCATGCTATTTGCTGATGATATAGTGTTGATTGACGAGACGTGTAGCGGAGTTAACGCGAGGTTGGAGGTTTGGAGACAGACCTTGGAGTCTAAAGGTTTCAAACTGAGTAGAACCAAGACAGAATACTTGGAGTGCAAATTCAGTGAGACCCATGATGCAGGCGTAGAGGTTAAGCTTGATGCTCAAGTTATCCCCAAGAGAGTGAGTTTTAAGTATCTCGGGTCTATTATCCAGGGTAACGGGGAGATTGACGAAGATGTCACGCATCGCATCGGAGCGGGGAGGATGAAGTGGAGGCTCACTTTCGGTGTTCTATGTGATAGGAATGTGCCGTTAAGACTTAAGGGTAAGTTTTATCGAGTGGTGGTTCGACCCCCTATGTTGTATGGGGCTGAGTGTTGGCCAGTCAAGAACTCCGACGTGCAGAAGATGAGAGTAGAAGAGATGAGGATTTTGAGATGGATGTGTGGGTGTACCAGGCGAGATAGGATTAAGAATGAAGCTATCCATGACAAAGTGGGAGTAGCCTCCGTGGATGACAAGATGCGGGAGTCGTGGCTGAGATGGTTCGGACATGTTAGGAGAATAAGCATTGATGCCCCTTTCAGGAGGTGTGAGAGGTTGGCCATGTAGAGTTTGATAAGGGGTCGAGGTAGGCCTAAGAAGTACTGGGGAGAAGTGATTAGGCAGGACATGGCGCTTCTTCAGCTCACTGAGGACATGACACTTGATAGGAGTGTGTGGAGGTCGAGAATTAAGGTAGAAGGTTAGTAGGTAGTTTATAGTGTTCACCGATAAACTTAGTAGAATGCATTTACCTTCATATTCTTAGATTTTTATTACGGTATGTGGTTGTGTTCGCCTCAGATATTGTATTCCTTGTTGCTATTATTGGTTACTATTTATCCTTTATTACGGTATGTGATTTTTTCTTCTTTTTTTCTTCCATCTTTCTTCCTTCCTCGCTTCCCTCTTCTTCTTTTTGCCCTTCCTGAGCCGAGGGTCTATTGGAAACAGCCTCTCTACCTACATTAGGTAGGTGTAAGGTATGCGTACAAACTACCCTTCCCAGACCCCACAAGGTAGGATCAAACTGGGGTTGTTGTTGTTGTTGTTGTACAAATTTAGATTTTTGATTTTAAAGCTTTGCAATTTTTTTAATGGATGTCAATCAGAAGTATTTAATGGATTAATAGGGTTTCAAATTCAAACAACTCCCTTATGATTAATACTCTTTAAAATTTATTGGTTTTAGAAAACTAAAAGAAATCGATGATCTTTCCTCTTTCAGAAGTGATCGTTCGTGTTCATAGTTTAACATAGAAAAAGAAAAACAGACAACAGAAAGAAAGAGAAAACATAATGAAAGGGCTAATCATCGTATGAAATAATATACAAATATAACAAGTCAAGTAGCCAATAATTCTCATGCCTAGAAGATAAAGGTAAGGGAAATATGAAAGCTGAGATGAATGTGTGAGCGTACTAGGAGAGATATAATTAGGAACAAAGATAATCAGGACAAGGTGGGAGTGACTTCCGTGGTTGAAAAGATGAGAGAAGGGAGGGTAAGATAGGTGGGGCATGTGAAGGAAAATGTGTAGATGTCTCATCGAGGAGGTGTTAGAGGTTGAATGAGTATAACGAGAGGTAGATGTAGGCCGAAAAGGTATTGGGGAAAAAAGATTAGTATTGAGGAAAAGTATTGGCAAAACATGTCACATCTTCAGCTTACTAGGGCATGACTTTTTTTATATTAAAAAACTGAGGTCTTTAGGGTAGTGGATTACAACAAAAAAAACTAAACCCCTAAACCCTCAACCCAAACCCACGCGTTTGAGAGAAGGAGAGAGAAGCTCTGACGAATTTAGGGCGATTTTGAGGCGATCACACTGTTCTGACCTCCTATGGCCACGCTGGCCGGCGGCCAGCCACCCCCTGTGGCTGGGTAGCCTCCCCACCTCCCCCCAACATAACCCAGCCCTCCACGACTTCAAATAACACCCCACAAGTACTGGATTATTCAAAATTGTTCACGCCATGCACGCTTAACAGTGCCATGCACGAGCAGGTTTCTTCAGTCGATCCAATTCCAATGCGCAAGCCAGTTCTACTGAATGGAGAGCATGTTGTACAGTTTACTGAAGCTGAAGTTGAGAGAATGGATGGAATCGAGGGACTACAATTTGCAATTGTTGGCAAACTCTCTTATGGTAACCCAGATTTGCAGCAGCTACGTAAATTCATCCCAATTCAATGTGGGATCAAAGGTGAGTGCAACATTGGTTTCCTAAGGGAGAGACATGTGTTAATATGTATGATATTATATCACGATTACCTATTTTACGTCCAAGGTTTCTCATTACATTAAAGACAATGAGGGATATGAATATCAACTTAGGCCATTGATATATGACTCAAAGTTTAGGGCAGGAGAGGAGACTCCTAAGGCAATGGCTTGGATCTCATTCCCAGGTTTGTTGCCAACTTTTTATGTGAAGGAATGCTTGTTCTCACTTGCTGCAACTGTTGGTAAACCATTGCACTTAGATATGGCTACTATAAACAAGACTATACCTAGTTGTGCAAGGGTAAAGGTCCTAGTGGATTTATTGGCTGATTTACCTAAAAAGGTAAGGATGGATATAGTGAATGAAACTACTGGGGATATAAGGACTGAATGGGTGAGAATTCATTATGATATGCTGCCAAAATATTGTAAGCACTGCAAACTTCAAGGCCATGATCAACTGGATTGCTAGAGGTTACATCCCGAACTGTATGTGGAGAAGGAGACACCTAACCAAGCAGTAGAGGTGAATGAATAGAATAATGGCAACTCACAACCTCTAATGATCTTATCGAGTGGAAAGGTGGTAGGGAATTTAGCTACTACAACAAAAGAACAGTGGAAGGAAGTTAAGGATAATAGAGTCAGGAATGTCAACCAAGATGTGAACCAAAACAATAAAGGAAAGGAGATAGTCCCAGCTCAGAAGAATGGAAATCAAGCAAAAGGGGGCAATGTTAATGCTGCTGCAGATTAGAGAACTAGAGACCAAATAGATGCAGGAAAGGAACTGGTTCTAGTTGATAATGGAACAAATAACCAAGTGCAAGTGACTAACAAATTTACAGTCTTGGAGGTGGTTGATGAAGATGATGAACCTGACAATCAATTGACACTGATAGCAACCCAGACAAGTACTAGTCAAGCAAAAGGAGACCAAAGTGTAACAAAACAGCAACAACAGAATGATGCTACCAAGGCAGGAAATCTGAACCCCACATCCCAGCTTTTAATCCTAATTCTTCAAGGATTGGTTCTACTAATGGAATAGAGAATGTTACTCCAAAGGGTAAGGATAAGGATACTGCAAAAACAAGGGAGTCTACAGCTCAATGGGTGAAAAGAATCTTCAAGGATAACACACCAGCGACAGTAGCTGTTAACACTTCTTGTCAAGACATTCCATCACAAGACACAATGGTTGAAAAAGAACTGGACAAAACTCCTGAAGATCAAACAGAAGGTGTAAGGTTTCCTACTGTTAAAGAAAGAGTGCAATGGAATGGAGGGAGGTTATGGCTAAACCAAAGAGAATATGATTCAGGGGAATAAGAGGTACCAGATGGAGCACCAATTGATGAAGAACCGGAAGTGGAAGACAAATAAGATGAAGAACAAAGTGTAAATGGTGATGTAATTGTCAATGTCAACAACAATGGTGAAGGCATTACAACAGTAGAGTCTATGGAACAGGAAAAGGATAAACAACTGGCTATAACAAATGGAGCAGAAATACCAGAAGGGATAGGTGTTGAAACAGTTGATCCTGAGGGAACAGATGCAGAGGAGGCCCAAAAAACAAACACTGATACACTGGAACTGAAAGCAAAAGGAAAAGAAAAAAACTCCACTCAAGCAATTACTGCAGCAAAGGTTACTGTTCCATTGGAACCTGGGCAATTGAAAATATTGAAGAAGAGCGAAGAACATCCCATTGTTCCAAAGTTTCAGAAGCAATCAAATGTGGTCACAGCAGGAGTACCAGATGACAAGAATGGAAGTGAAGAAGAGGATAGAGCAGGAAAGGACATGGATCAAGAATCAACCACTCAGAACTTCATGAATGCTGAAAAGCAAGGCGATCTTTCACCTAGGCACATAGAGAAGGCTAAATCAGCAGTAAAAGGGAGAAAGAAGCAACAAAAGGATATTGTAGCAGCCCCAACTGCAAGGGTACAAACAAGGAGGACATTGTCAAAATCTGGTAACCAATGATGGATGCACTCATCTGGAACATCAGGTCAGTTAACACACAACAAGCCTTTGAAAGGCTAATCAAAATGCACAGACAGAAGCACTATGAGTTCATTGGCTTGATGGAACCTATGCAACAAGCAAAAACGTTAGAGTGGTACAGGAGAAAAATTGGATTTGCACAGGCAATTTCAAATGTTTCTAGTAAACTCTGGGCCTTCATTGATGATGTGTATGAAGTAACTGTCATGTATAACATGGTGCAACAGCTAACTCTTAGACTATTTCATACTGAATCTCATGTGGAGCTAGTTCTAACCTTGGTGTATGCAAAAATGTGATGCTATAGAAAGAATTGAGTTGTGGGATTCACTGTATGCTATGGCAAGAGATATGGAAGTGCCTTGCCTTGTAGGGGGATATTTCAATGTAATATGGGATGAAGAAGAGAAATTTGGGGGACTTTCGGTGTCGCTGAATGAAATTGATGACTTTAGACACTGTATAAATACCTACAACCTATCTCATCTTGGCTTTAAAGGCAGTATCTTTACATGGTGGAATGGCAGGGAAGAGGAAGACTGTATATTCAAAAGGCTTGACAGGTGTTTAGCCAATGGGAAATTTCAGCAAATGTTTCCAGGAATTGAGGTTCAGCACCTTCCTAAGATTGGATCAGACCACAGTCCAATGCAGTTACAATGTGATTTAGAGACCCCATCAGTGAAGAAGCCTTTTAGATTTTTGAATTTCTGGGTGGAGAATGCATCATTCAAACAAGTAGTGGGTGAAAACTGAAAGGTAGATTTCAGTGCTAATCCCTACACTATTTTTAACCACAAGTTGAAGAAGTTTAAGAAGGCTCTTTCTCAGTGGAGTAAAGCAACTTATGGAGATATTTTTCAGAAAATATCTAGCATGGAGGAATTAGTTTTAGTTCATGAGATCGAGTTTGAAGACAATCCTACAAATATGAATAGGGAAAGGTTGCAAAGAGTGCAAGCAGAGTTGATCAAGGTGTTAGCTCTTGAAGAGAAATACTGGAAACAGAAGGCAGGGATGACTTGGTTCAAGGAGGGAGATAGAAATACTAAATTCTTCCATGCTAAAGTTAAAGGAAGAAGGAAGAGGCTGCAACTTAACAGAATTCAGAACAATCAAGGAATTTGAATTGAAGAGGATGAGGAGATTGCTGTCGAGGCTATCCGATTTTTTTAGGATCAGTTTACTGAAACAGCTATACCCTCATCTTTTCATATAATTGATCATGTCCCTAACTTGATTCACATGGAGCAGAATTCAGACTTAACAAAACAACCAACCAAAGAGGAGCTAAACCTGGCTGTGTTTGGGCTCAATGGGGACAGTGCTGGAGGACCAGATGGAATGACAGGAAGATTCTTTCAGTCCTGCTGGGACATAATAGGTGATGATATGTTTGATATGGTGCGTGCATTATTTAATGGACATGATCTACCCAAGAACATCACACATACTAACCTATTTCTGCTTCCAAAGAAGAAAGAGGTCACCACATTCTCAGATGTAAGGCCTATAAGCCTCAGCAATTTCTCAAACAAGGTGATCTCGAGGGTAATACATGACAGACTAGTGGGGTTGCTTCCAAGTTTAATATCAGAAGAGCAAGCTGGCTTTGTAAAGGGCAAGAGTATTGTATAAAACATTCTATTGACTCAGGAAATTGTGACAGACATGAGGATTAGAACCAAGGTTGGACCAAATGTCATTTTGAAGTTAGACATGAAAAAGGCATATGATCGTTTGTCTTGGCTATTTCTGACTAAGGTGTTAAGGAAAATGGGCTTCACTGAAATGTTTATTGGCATGGTATTTGGAATAGTATCTAATAATTGGTACTCTATCCTAATAAATGGCCAAGCCCATGGTTTTTTCAAGTCCTCACGTGGAGTAAAACAAGGAGACCCCTTATCTCCTACTTTGTTTATTCTGGCAGCAGAAGCGTTATCAAGAGGTCTCAATGCATTACACCTAAATCTGCACTTTTGTGGCTTTGGAGTTCCCAAGTGGAGTCCAAAAATCAATCATCTTGCATATGCAGATGATACGATCATATTTTCCTCATCTGATGCAACCTCTCTCACATTGATCATAGAAGTCCTTAAGTCCTATGAATCTGCATCAGGGCAGTTGGTGAACAAGGCAAAGTCAGCTGTTTATATTCATCACCTAACAGATATTGAAGTGGTAAACAAGGTAGAAAGAATCACAGGGATGAAGAGATAGGAATTTCCTATTGTCTACTTAGGCTGCCCCATATTCTACTCAAGGAGAAAACTGGAGTACATCAGCCTATGATCACAAAGGTTTTAGACAGATTGCAATCATGGAAGGGTAAGTTATTATCTGTAGGTGGAAGGGCAGTTCTCATTGATAATGTTTTGCAAAGTATGCCTATATATCTACTCTCAGTTGTCAATCCTCCAAACTGTGTGATAAATAGGTTGCACAAGATTTTTGCTCAGTTTTTTTGGAGCAGCTCAGTAGGTGGAACATCTAGGCATTGGGCCTCTTGGAACACACTATGCATTCCATGTGAAGAATAGGGGATTGGCTTTAGGTCATTGCATGATGTAGCCAAAGCTCTATTCTGCAAACTCTGGTGGAACTACAGGACAAAGCCAAGCTTGTGGAGTTCTTTCATGTCTCAAAAGTACTGCAAGAAAATGAACATTGTGATTGTCCCATGGAAAGAGGCTCACACATTTGGAGAAAAATGCTGGAGTGTAGGGATCTCATTGAGCACCAAATCATATGGAAACCAAAGATGGGCTCCTCACTGTTTTGGTATGACAACTTGACAAGCCTAGGGGCATTGTATTTCCTAGTTCCACTTGATTTTGGAATAGACAAAACCGTACACAATGTATGTGGTGTGATTGAAGATGGAGGATGGAATGTGAACAAATTGTTTGAGATTCTACCAGAAGAATATGCAGTTCACATCATTGAGCACATCAAGCCACCTATGAACATGGAAGTGCTTGATACATCTTACTGGATGCTGGAATCAAGAGGATACTTAAGTGTAAAGACAACATGGGTAGCATATAGAATTATTTGTGTAAAGGGCTTGCCATTCAAGATAGCTTTTTTAATGTGTAAAGTGTGGAAGGCAAAGCAACCTTTGGATGACTTCATGAGAAGGCTAGGATACTTTATGCCCTCTAAATGTTGGTGTTACTTACATCCTAAGGAAGAATCTCTTCAACATTCATTCTTCACATCACACACAGCTAGGACGGTGTGGTTGTACTTCCTATCGAGGGCTGGAATAAACTTGGAGGGGCTAACAATGCACCAAGCAATCACAAAATGCTGGACTGCTCAAGTGTGTTCGAGGCTAAAACCAATCATGCAGGCCCTTCCTTCAAGTATAGTATGGGAACTTTGGAAAAGGAGGAATAGTGTGAAGTATGGTGATCCAGTTTCAACAAGCAGGGTGATATATCAGGTTTCCTCAAATATTCAAGCATAGTGAAAGTAAGAAAACTAGGAATAAGGGTGGTCCCTCACAAGTGGAGTGAACTGATAGATATGATGGAAAAATACACCCCTAAACTGAAAGTAAACAAAGTAATTTGGGAATTCCCTAATGAAGGGTGGCTTAAAGTCAACACTGATGGGGCCTCGAGGGGAAATCCTGGCAGGAGCTCAATTGGCTACTGTGTGAGACATGAGAATGGTGACTTAGTTTGGGCAGTAGGTAAAGTGATTGAAGACACTACAAACACAGAAGCTGAGGCAAAGGCAATGGTGGAAGCATTGAGATTCTGCTGGGATCAACACTACACTCACATATGGATTCAGACAGATTCCATGGTGTTAAAGAGGATCATGGATGGTGTATGGAAGACACCATGGAACATTGTTGAACGAGTGGAGGAGATGATGCAACTAATGAAAGGGGGCAATTATTAAGTGACACGCATTTATAGGGAAGGTAACAAATTGGCAGATCACCTGGCCAACTATGCTCTAGATCATGGTGATGTTGAATGTCAAGAAATTTGGCAACTTGATGTACAAGGAAGAAGGATTATCAATGAGGACAAACTGCAATGTCCAAGCCTAAGGGTGAAGGTGGCCAGGAGTTAAGGAGACAGGAGAATAGAATGAGCAGGAGGCAGGGCAAATCAATCGATCAACATATTCAAAACCTAGGGTGGAGAATATGAGGATCAGTTTTTTAACTAACTCTGTGTTCTTTTTTGCAGGTAAGAGTACTATGGCAATGCCCTATGCTATAATTGGTATTTCTATGGTGGTATTAGTGATATGCACTCATTATATAGGGAGACTAATTAAGATAGGCATTGACATAGAAGCAAGGAGTCCATCATACTTGTGGACAAGTTGTGCAGCTCACAAAGTCAATTTACAATTTAAAAAGGAGGTCAGGGAACACAATGGGGACAAGAAGGTGAATATAGGAAAACATTTAAGGAAGGATGAAAGGGAAAAAAGAAAGAAAGCAATATCCAGAATGTTTAAACGAACTGGACAAAAGGAGGTTAAAGGAACAGGGAAAGAGTGGGATACAGGAAGCCAGGCAGTTACATGGACTATAGAAGAAGGTACAAGGGAGAACTGTGAGCTAAGCACTGGGAGAAGGCTGCAACAAATACAAGGACCCTACAAAATTAAGTTGCCCAGAATATTTAAGAGAAATGGGCAACAGGTTGAAGCATGGAGAAATGATAGATCACAGGCAGGTGTTAAGAAAAGAATGGAAAGAAAGGGATCATTGCTTAGAATGTTTAATCAAATTAGGCAAGATGGAACAATGAGGTTAATTGAACTAGGGGTTTTAGAACAAGATAGTAGCAAGAAGGAAAGGCGGGGTAGGGATAAGGAGAGATCATATGATCATCATGTACAAGTCCTTAGGGAGGAGTACATTGTGGTTACTTTTTCTACTAACGTTGTTTTCTTTTTCGCAGGAGATGTTATTGTACCCATACCTTGTCACCAATTATGACTTCTAAGGGTGGTATTAGTACTATGTACTCATTCCCTATAAGAAGGAAAGGTGACATGCACAAGTATGGGGACCCAAGGCTGGAAAAAACAAAAGGGTGACATATACAAACAAGGGTGTTGGATGTGTATTCTGGACATAATAGAAGCATGTTTGAGCTGGATTTTGATGCAGCACAACTCAATACCATCTGGACTGTCACCCAAGACAAGGGCCTTCATGAGATCAAAGGAAATAACACGCAAGATTGGAGGCAAAAACATCAAGGCTGGATTGGCACTATGTTCAGCATGCCTCATTTGGCTGAGTGATACGGGCTTTCAGAATGAAAAAAGGGGTAACACCCTGGCACGACAAGCCATCACCCTCAATCAGGAAGACACCCAAGAAATGATCACACGAAATTCTCAATGGAAGACATCCAAAATTGCAAGCAAAAACAGTGCTTCACTACACTGTTTTTGGTTTATCCAGTTTTGGCTCCTACCACTGGTGACATTTGGGAGATCAAGACAACAACAAAAGACACAAAACATAAGGAAAGAGGGATGCATTGGAACAAAATATACCACTATGGTAAGATTCACAACTGGAGGAAGCAAATTCTGGATTTGCAAACATGAACACTGGTGCTCTAAGTGGAACACTGGTGCTCCACCTTTTGCTACTGAATCAAGCAAGTTGAGTGATATCGTGGGCTATGCGTACAATTGGAAAGGTTGGGAAGTGAAAGAAGCAAGGACAATCATCAGTTATGGATTAGATACACCATTGTTAAGTTGTACTAGGCTAGTTTTTATATTATGTAGTTGTCTTATTCGTATTAGTAAAGCAGTGTGTAGTATTAAGTTTGAGTATACTATACTCAAATTTAATAATAGGTTAGAAGTAGTTTACAACGTTTACAGTCCTACTTGGGGTAGGAAAACATTACACTTTGTTTTTATGTTTCTTATATAAATAAAAACTAGCCCTAGGCACTGCCTAGTGGATTACTTATTAAAAAAATGGTCTTTAGGGTTAAGCTCTGGCAATTTTATGGCGACACTACTGCTCCGACTCTATTGGGGAAAAAAGATTAGTATTGGGGAAAAGTATTGGCAAAACATGTCACATCTTCAGCTTACTAGGCCATGACTTTTTTTTATTTATTCAAAAACCTAATGTCTAAAACCTGAGGTCTTTAGGGTTAAGCTCTGGCGATTTTAGGGCAACACTACTGCTCTGACTCCTATGACCTCGCCGGCCGGTGTCCAGCCACCTCCTATGGCTGGGTTGCCTCCTCTACCTCCTCCCAACATAGCCCAGCCCCCCCCCACCCCCCACC
>ML254028.1:24886-35124 GCA_005239495.1 Nicotiana undulata
CCCCCCCCCCCCCACGACATCAAACAACACCCCCACACCCATGGATTATGCGAAACTATTGAAGCATTGCACGTTAAATAGTGCCATGCACGAGCAAAACTCTACTGTGGAACCAATTCCAATGCGTAAACCTAGAATATTGAATGGACAACATGTTGTGAAATTTACAAAAGCTGAAGTGGAGCGAATGGATGTGATCGAGAGACTACAATATGCTATAGTTGGCAAATTATCGTATTGGAGCCCAGATTTGCAGCAGCTTCGTAAAATAATCCCAACTCAATGTGGTATCAAAGGTGAGTGTAATATTGGATTCCTATGGGAGAGGCATGTTCTGATAAGAATGAAATTGTGGCAAGACTACCTAAATTTTACGTTCAAAACAACTCACTATATTAAGGACAAAGATGGTTATGATTACCCGCTTAGGCCTCTGATTTATGGCTCAAAATTTAGGGCAGGTGAGGAAACTCCTAAGGTGATGGCTTGGATATCATTCCTAGGTTTATTGACAACATTCTTTGTTAAGGAATGTCTGTTTTCATTAGCTGGAGCTGTTGGAAAACCTTTGCATCTTGATATGGCCACAATAAACAAAAGAAAGAATTATAAGAAAATACACATGACTTCACACCATAACAAAAAATGGCTCACGTTTTTAAGGTTTACCATCCTAGCCCATATTGTACATATTTTGAAAGCACTAGAAAATTCAAAATATATGTTCTTACAACTATTGCTTCTAAAAGCTATGGAACTAAATCTGTGTTCTTACAACCATTGCTTTCGCTCTCTCTTCTTCTCACATCTTCTACATATTCTTCAAGGGGCCGTATATTTTTTGCTTCTCTTCTTGTGTCACCTGGTTGCAATGTAAGAAACTTGAAGAGTAGAAGTCCACCATTGAAGACCATTCAAAGCTTTGCTTTCGAAAATGGGTTTTTTGAGTGTTTTAGTTTTTTGGATTGGGTGTTGTTCCAATTGATTGAAAATATCAAAAGGAGTTCAAAATTTAAATTTGAAGTGATTTGGAGTAGATTTGAGCAAGATTTGAATTAAATTTCAGAGAAGACGCAAGGAAGAAGACGAAGTCAGTTTTTTGTATATGTATGTATAATCTTGTATAATAGGTATATGAGTGTATAAACACATATTATACACTATTATACACTTTTATACACATTTATACAAGCGTCTGTGATGAACTTCTTCCACGATTTTCAGTTGCAATTCTTGTTCAAAACCAGTCCAAATCTCCATTAAATGACTTCAAAATTTATACACAACCTCCTTATACTATTTTTAACAAGTCTAAATAACAGCCACTCTAATTTTCTCACAAAATCAAATTCGGAATTTAAACTCACATATTTAAGCTTGCTAAAAATCTAATTTTGCACCACCCAAATGGATTTGGTTTGTTGAACATATTTGAGTCACAGTTACTGATTCGAAAATTAACTTAAAAGCTTGAGAATATTTTTTAAAAATAAAATAGTAATTTTGAGAACCTATTGGAGTTGAATGTTGAATCTTGGCCTATTATTTTTGGGCTAGTTGGATGTAAATTGAAATATGGGCTATAAAATTGAAAAGTAGGGAGCCCAGTTGTTCTAATGTGAAATTCTCCTAAACAAAACTAGACCTAGTTGTGAAAGAGTTAAGGTTCTAGTTGATCTACTGGAAGACTTGCCTAAGAAGGTGAGGATGGATATTGAGAATGAGGTTACTAGAGAAATAAGAACTGAATGGATGAAGATTCACTATGACATGCTGCCTAAGTACTGCAAACACTGTAAATTGCAAGGTCATGATCAAATTGATTGTTGGAGGTTGCATCCAGAATTATATGTGGAGAAAGAGAACTCTAACCAACAAGTAATGATAATGAGCAGGGCAATGGTAATGCACAACCTTTAATGATCTTATCGAGTGGAAAGGTGGTGGGAAATGTGAATACCAACTCAAAGGAATAGTGGAAGGAAGTTAAGGACAATATAATTAGGAATGTGGTGAACCAAACTGGTAATCAAAACAATACTGGAAAGGAGATTGTCCCAGTTCAACAGAATGATAATCAACAAATTGATGGTGGTAACAAAGGTGCAAAGGCAGGACAACAAACAGGAAATCAAAGGAACAATGGTAAGGAGCCGGTTCCAATGGACAATGGTGAAAACAATCAGGTTCCAATGGCCAATAAATTTGCAGTGTTAGAAGTGACGGAGGAAGATGAAGAACCAAAAAATCAATTGGCATTAGTAGCAGCTCAAGAAAGTCCTAAAAGCTCAGAAAAACAGAATCAAAGTGTACCACATGAGTAGGAAAAAGACTGGGAATAAGGGAGGAAATTTGAATCCTGCAGCCCCAGCATTTAATCCTAATTCATCAAGGATTGATTCCACAAATGGTTTAGTGAAGACAACTCCTAAAGGAAATGGCAAGGAAGCTGCAAATACCAAGGAATCAACAGCAATGTGGGTAGAAAGAACCTTCAATGCTAAGGCAGGAGACAAGACAATAGAAATTAACATCTCATGTCAGGACATCCAATCACAGGACACACTGGTGGATAAGGAATTGAATAAAACTCCTGAAGCTCAAAAAGAAGATAAAAGGTTTCCTACAGTGAAAGAAAAAGTCCAATGCAGTGGAGGCAGATTATGGCCACACCAAAGAGAATATGATTCAGAAGAAGATGAAGTACCAGAAGGAGCACCAATTGATGAAGAACCAGTTATTGAGGAATAAGAGGATGAAGAGCAAAGTGTAAATGGAGATACCATTGTCAAAGCCAATAACAAGATTGATGACAGCACCACAAAAGAAGGATCAGAACCCAAGGATCAGGAAACTAACAAACAACTAGATGTTAACACAGGTGATAGAATTACTGAAGGAAGAGGGGCAGATCCAGTAGATCCTGTTGGAACTGGAGTAGATGAACTTACAAAGGCAAGTGATACTGATGAAGTCAAAACAAAAGGGAAGGAGAAACAAACTAAACAAACACCTACTGCAGCAAAAGTTATTATTCCATTGGAACAAAGGCAACTGAAAAAAGGTGAGGATCATACTATAGTTCCTAATTTCAGAAACAAATAGTAGAGGCTGCAATAGGATTGCAAGATGATAATGAAACAGGTGAAGAAATTGATAGGACAGGAAAAGACATGGATTTAGAATCAACTGCTCAGAAATTTCTGAATGCTGCAAGGCAAGGAGATATATCCCCTAGACACATTGAGAAGGTGAAATCAGCAGCAAAAGGTAGAAAGAAACAGCTGAAAGACAATGAAACAACTCCCACTGCAAAGGTTCAAATAAGGAGAACACTGACCAAGTCCAATAACCAGTAATGGATGCTCTCATATGGAATATCAGGTTAGTTAACACACAGCATGCTTTTGAAAGACTGACAAAGATGCATAGGCAGAAACGCTATGAATTTATAGGACTAATGGAACCTATGCAACAAGCAAAGAAGTTGGAGAGGTACAGAAGCAAAATTAGATTTGCACAGGCTATCTCAAATGTATCTAACAAAATATGGGCATTCATAAATGAGGTGTTTGAGGTAACTGTCATGTATAATATGGTGCAACAATTAACTCTAAGACTCTTCCACACAGAATCACATGTTGAGTTTGTCCTAACTTTGGTATATGCTAAGTGTAATGCTATAGAAAGAATAGAGTTATGGGATTCCTTATATGCGATGGCAAGGGATATGGATGTGCCATGGCTTGTAGGCGGGGATTTCAATGTAATATGGGATGAAGAAGAAATATTTGGTGGGCTCCCAGTGTCATTGAATGAAATAAATGATTTTAGACACTATGTCAACACCTGAAATCTCTTTGATCTTGGATTTAAAGGTAGTATATTTACATGGTGGAATGGAAGGGCATAAGAGGACTGTATCTTCAAAAGTCTAGACAGATGTTTAGCCAATGTGGAATTCCAGCAAACATTCCCAGGGATTGAGGTGCAACATCTACCAAAAATTGGTTCTGATCACAGCCCAATGCAGCTGAAGTGTGACATAGAGACTCCTCCAGTAAAGAAACCATTTAGGTTCTTGAATTGCTGGGCTGAGCATGCATCATTTAAAGAAGTGGTAAAGGAAAATTGGAAGGCTGATTTCAGTGCAAGCCCTTACATCCTCTTTAATCACAAGTTAAATAAAGTAAAGAAGGCTCTATCAGTGTTGAGTAAAGCAACTTTTGGAGATATTTTTCAGAAGGTAGCTAGCATGGAAGAGGTGGTTCTGATTCATGAGATAGAGTTTGAAGAAAATCCTACAAAAATGAACAGGGAAAGGTTACAAAGGGTACAAGCAGAATTGATCAAAGTGCTAGCATTGGAGGAGAAGTACTGGCAACAAAAGGCGGGCATGACTTGGTTCAAGGAAGGAGATAGGAACACTAAATTCTTCCATGTTCAAGTGAAAGGTCGAAGGAATAGATTACAGCTTAATAGAATTCAAAATAGTCAAGGAACTTGGATTGAAGAAGATGAGGAAATTGCAGCTGAGGCAATCAAGTTCTTTGAGGAACAGTTTACAGAAACAGTAATCCCTTCATCATTTGACATCATAAACCATGTGCCTAGCTTGATAGACATGGAGCAAAATGCTGATATGATAAGGCAACCAACCAAAGAGGAGGTCAAAGTGGTAGTGTTTGGACTTAATGGAGACAGTGCAGAGGGGCCAGATGGTCTAACATGCAGGTTCTATCAGTCATGTTGGGACATCATAGGAGATGATCTATTTGACATGGTGAGAGCATTCTTTAATGTACATGATATACCTAAGTGCGTCACACACACTAACCTTATTTTGTTACCAAAGAAAAATGAAGTTATCACATTCTCAGACTTAAGGCATATAAGTCTTAGTAACTTCTCTAACAAGGTTATTTTAAGGGTGATACATGAGAGGTTAGTGGGGTTGCTACCTAATCTAATCTCTGAGGAGCAAGCTGGCTTTCTTAAGGGCAGGAGTATTGTTGAAAATATTCTACTTACTTAGGAGATTGTGATAGATATGAGGCTTAGAACCAAGGCTGGACCTAATGTAATTATGAAATTAGAGATGGAAAAGGCTTATGACCGTTTGTCTTGGTTATTTCTGACCAAGGTATTAAGAAAAATGGGCTTCTCAGAAAGGTTCATAGGCATGGTCTTTGGGATAGTTTCAAACAACTGGTACTCGATCCTGATCAATGGACAAGCTCATGGTTTCTTTAAGTCATCGAGGGGGGTAAAACAAGGAGATCCACTATCTCCCACTTTGTTTATTTTAGCTGCAGAAGCTTTATCGAGGGGCCTTAATGCACTACATTTGAACCTATACTTCTGTGGATTTGGACTACCCAAGTGGAGTCTAAAGATCAATCATCTTGCATATGTAGATGATACGATCATTTTTTCTTCATCAGATACTACATCACTACAACTAATCATGGAGGTGCTTTATGCATATGAAGCTGCTTCTAGGCAGCTGGTGAACAAGGCAAAGTTTGTTGTCTATTTACACCACATATCATACATAGAAGTAGCTAACAAGGTGGAGAGGATTACAGGGATAAAGAGACAAGGGTTCCCTATTATTTATCTAGGTTGTCCTATTTTCTACTCAAGGAGAAAGCTAGAATATTATGATAACAAAGGTGCTGGACATGTTGCAATCATGGAAGGGTAAGTTGTTGCCCATAGGTGGCAAGGCAGTTCTCATTTCTCATGTACTACAAAGCATGCCCGTGCATTTATTATCAGTTGTTAACCCCTCAATTCTGTGATAAATAGACTCCACAAGATATTTGCACAGTTCTTTTGGAGCAGCTCTATAGGGGGTACAGTAGACATTGGGCATCTTGGAACACATTATGTATGCCATGTGAGGAAGGGGGTATTGGATTTAGGTCAATTCATGATGTAGCAAAAGCACCGTTCTGTAAATTATGGTGGAATTATAGAACCAAGCCAATCGTATGGAGCTCCTTCATGAGTCAGAAGTACTGCAAGAAGATGAATACTGTGATTGTTCCATGGAGGAGGAATGGTTCTCATATTTGGAGAAAAATGTTGGAGTGCAGGGATTTGATTGAACATCAAATAGTATGGCATCCAAAAATGGGATCCTCACTATTTTGGTTTGACAATTGGACAGGTCTAGGAGCACTGTATTTTGTAGTTCCACAAATTTTTGGAGTTGATGAAACTGTCCATAATGTCTATGATGTTATTGAGGATGGAGGATGGAATGTGGACATGATTTTTGAAATTCTACCAGAAGACCTTGCAATACACATCATTGAGAAAATAAAGCCACCTATATCTCAGGAAGTACTTGATACGCCACACTGGATGCTGGAAAGCAGAGGTCACTTTAGTGTTAGGACAACATGGGAGTATATAAGAAGGAGAGATGAGCCAAGAATAACATACAAGATGATATGGGTAAAAGGTCTTCCATTCAAGATTGCTTTATTCATGTGGAAAGTATGAAAAGCAAAGTTACCTTTGGATGACTTCATGAGGAGGTTAGGATATTGCATGTCCTCGAAGTGTTGGTGTTGTGTGCAGCCTAAAGAGGAAACTCTGCAGCACTTGCTCTTCAACTCAGATACAGCTAGGACAGTATGGAACTACTTCCTATCGAGGGCATGCATAAATCTGGAGGGGCTGTCGATGCACCAGGCTATTACAAAATGCTGGATTGTTGCTGTAGTTCCTAGACTAAAACCAATAATGCAAGCACTTCCTGCATGCATAGTATGGGAACTATGGAAAAGAAGAAACAATATGAGTGTCGACTAGCAGGGTGATTTACCAAGTTTCATCCACACTTCAAGCATTGGTGAAAATCAGAAATCCAGGGATAATCAAAGTACCTCATAAATGGAATGAACTGCTTTCAATGATGGAAAAGTATACTCCTAAATTGAAGGTGGACAAAGTTATGTGGGAATTCCCAAGGGAAGGCTGGCTAAAGGTCAACATAGATGGGGCATCAAGGGGAAATCCTGGCAGGAATTCAATAGGCTACTATGTTAGAAATGAAAAGGGGGATATAGTGTGGGAAGTAGGGAAAGAGATACAGGAGACAACAAACACAGAAGCTGAGACAATTTCTATCATAGAGGCATTGAGATTTTGCAAGTCTCAACAGTACACTCACATATGGTTGCAAACTGACTCAATGTTGTTGAAAAAGATCATGGATGGTTCATGGAAGCCACCATGGAACATAGTTGAACATATGGAGGAGATCATGCAGTTAATGAAAGGGGGGACCTACTCAGTGTCACACATCTATAGAGAGGGTAACAAACTTGCAGATCATCTTGCCAACTATGCTCTTGATCATGGAGATATTGAATGCCAAGAATTTTGGCATCTTGACGTGCAAAGAAGGAGGATTGTAAATGAAGATAAGTTTCAATGTCCAAGTCTAAGGGTGAAGGTTTCCAGGATCTAAAGAGACATGATATAAAGAAGAACAGGGTGCAGGATAAACCACTATACCAACATATTCAAATCCTAAGGGATGAGGATGTGTTGATCAGTTTTTTAACTAACCAGTTTTTTTTTTTGCAGGTGAGAGTACTATGTCTATGTCATATGTTTTAATGGCTTTCTTTATGGTGGTATTAGTGCTTCAAACTCAGTCGATAAGGAGAACATTGAATCAAGGCATAAACATAGAGGCAAGGAAAGGAAAACTGCTATCAAATGCAGTCATCTCAATTTCATCACACAGATATGGAAGCACAAGAGCTCTTAATGTTATCTTACAAAATAAGAAAAAGTGCAAGATAGACAATGGAAGTAGTAAGGTGTTCATAGGGGAGTATATAATCGAGGTTGAAGATACAAAAACAAAAGCAAAACTGCTCAGAACAAGAATTGGGCAGAAGAGGAGAGGGGTTATAGGAATATGGATTGAGATCTTAAGGGATATAGCGAGTCAGGCAGGTGCTATCACCATATTAGATGTCAGAGAGCTAGATAAGGAGATAGGCACAAGCATAGGAGCAAGGAGATTCACAACACAGTGCTCCAATATGCACATCAGTGTTAGCACTTGGAGGTTGGATCTATTACTGGGTTGTTCAAGGGTATTAAGGTATCAAAATCAAAGGCATGGGAGTATAGCATGGTCACATGGGAGTATAACATGGGCACAGGAAGAGAAATCAATAACAAGCCACTAGGAACAACAAAGAAAATTGACCAAAACAGGATGGTTAAGCTGTAGGAAAAGGAAATTGAAAGGCCTAGTAAGCACAACGAGTAATGATTCTAAGGCATTGCTCTATGTTTTAATGAAATTCCTATGGGTGGTAGTAATTCCTGGCATTCACTCCAAAGGAAGGACATTAAAACAAGGCAATATAAAAGGAACTAAGAGACTTAAAAAGGGCAGAAAATGGAGAAATTTGCCCAGAAAGTCTAAGAGAAGTGGGCAGATGCGTGTGGAATATACAAGAAATTACAGCATGGAAGTTATGACTCAAGATAAAAAAGGAGGTCTAAGCAAAATATATGAAGCAAAGATGCCCAGAAAGCATAAGAGAATTGGGCATTATGGACTGATGGAAAGAGTACAATGGAGTGGTAAAAGCCTAGGAGGTCTGAGAGTGAAGCTGCCTAGAACGTTTAATTGAATTGGGAAGCATGGAGCATGCGATGCAGGGAACCATGCAAGGACAACACAACAATGGCATCAAGAGTCAACAAAGGTGTTGGAAAACAGGATGAACAAAAACATGGTTCATCAACTTCAAATCCAGACGGAGGAGAAGTTGGTGAATGATTTTGTTACTAATGAGGTTTTATTTTTTTTGCAGGAGTCGTTACTATATCTATGCCATATCCTTTAATGAATTACCATTTAGTGGTATTAGCACTTTGTGCTCATTCCACTGGTGAGGATTTAAAAAATGCATAAGCATAGTAGCAAGGAGGTGTGCGATGAAAGTAAGTGTCATTTTGTATGCCAAAATCTGGAGGTGGAGGCAGTGTATATTGATAATTCTCACCTATAACTTGCACGATCAATTAAGCACAAGAGATTTATGATGCAGCAACAATGTCATGACTCATTAAAGGGGTGTTACAAACAGTTCACTTCCAATGGCATGTAACGACCCGGTCCGTCGTTACATAAAACCTGCATTATAATTGTTGTTATTAACTTATTATAGATTGGTTACAATGTATTTGATGTATTAGAGTTGATAGGCTTGAAATCGAATGGTTGTAACGAGAGTTCAGTCAATTAGCCTTTAAAAATAGCCTTAAAATGAGAAAAGTCAACTAAGGGTTGACTTATGGGTAAACGACTTCGGAATGCAAATTTTATGGCTCGGATAGCTTTGTTAGGTGATTTGGGACTTAGGAGTGTGTTCAGAATAATTTTGTGATGTCCGGTGTAGAATTAGGCTTGAATTGGTGAAAGTTAGTTTTTAGCGATTCCGGTCGGCAGTGGAAAATAGGCTATCGGGGTCGAAATGGAATTCCGACAGTTGGAACATGTTTGTAATGTCATTTTGGACTTGTCAGCAAAATTTCAGGTCAAACGGAGTTGATATGGATAGTTTCGGCATCATTGGTGAATTTTAGAAATTTCAAAGTTCTTAGGCTTGAATCCGATGTAAATTTGGTGTTTGATGTTAGTTTTGGTGTTTTGAGAGTGCAACTAAGTTTGAATGATGTTATGGGATATGTTGGTAAGTTTGGTTGGGGTCCCGAGGGGCTCGGGATTGATTTCGGGTGATTAACGGACTCATTTGGACTTAGAACAATTGCTGGTTTTCTGGTTTTTGTGCACAGTGATTTTGTTCACTGCGATCGCGGGTGAAGAAGTGCGATCGCATAGAGTTAATTATGGTTAGGCTCAAATTGTTCTATGCGATCGCGAGAAGGGAGGTGCGATCGCGGAGTAGAAGGAGTACAAGTCAGTGCGATCGCGTGGAATAGGTTGCGATCGCACAGAGGAAGATAGGCGCGTGGGGTTGGCTGGCAATTGCACTGTGCGATCGCGTGCACAGTGCTGCGATCGCGGAGGTCTGGGAAATTGGTCAGTGCGATCGCAGGGGAAAGGCTGCGATCGCAGAGAATAAATACCTGGGCAGTTAATTAAAAAGCCCTTCCGCGACTTAAACCCTCTTTTACACCATTGTTGAGCGGAGGAGAGCTTTTTGGGCGATTCTTGAAGGAGAAAATCA
>ML254030.1:0-35799 GCA_005239495.1 Nicotiana undulata
CTCGAGGTAGACCCGCAGACGTTCGTGGGCCTTGACGTCACCTTCTACTTTCCACTTTCAGCATCTGTCTTACTTGTATTTTAAAGACAGTCTTATGTATTTATTTCAGACCTTTTGTTTGTAGTAATCTCTTAGATAGTCCGTGAGTATGTGACACCAGTTCTGGGATTTGTTTATGGGTTTCATTTCGAAAGTGCTATGTTGTATTTTAGTTAGCATGTTCATATTTGTTGTTAATGAGTTTTATTCAGTTCAAACGTTGGCTTGTCTAGCGGGTTCAACGTTAGACGCAGTCATGGCCCGAAGGTGGGATTTCGGGTCGTGACAACTAATGTCCCATTTGCCGGGGCGTTACATCTTTTATATGGATGCAGGTGATTCCATAGCAGGTAGCTCAGTCTGCCGATAGTGGTGCCTCCTCTTCATCCCTTCAGCAGGTCTGGTGAGCCCCACTTCCTCTCGGGGCCATGTGTAGTCTATACCATCTTCTTTTGTATATATTGTGTTATTAAAGGTATAGCCGGGGCCTTGTTGCCGGCAAGTTTATGTAAAACTCCTAGTACTCTTAGAGGCTCCGTAGACACTGTGTGGGTTGTATATATATATATATATATATACAACCCACACAGTGTCTACGGAGCCTCTAAGAGTACTAGGAGTTTTACATAAACTTGCCGGCAACAAGGCCCCGGCTATACCTTTAATAACACAATATATACAAAAGAAGATGGTATAGACTACACATGGCCCCGAGAGGAAGTGGGGCTCACCAGACCTGCTGAAGGGATGAAGAGGAGGCACCACTATCGGCAGACTGAGCTACCTGCTATGGAATCACCTGCATCCATATAAAAGATGTAACGCCCCGGCAAATGGGACATTAGTTGTCACGACCCGAAATCCCACCTTCGGGCCATGACTGCGTCTAACGTTGAACCCGCTAGACAAGCCAACGTTTGAACTGAATAAAACTCATTAACAACAAATACGAACANTTGGGCAGTAGCTGTGTTTTGTCGAAATTGTGGTCCGTATTGGAAAAGTTGTATGTATTATATATGTTCTTGGATTATCAAATGCTGAAAAGTTAAAAGAGGAAAATGAACTTATGTTGTAAATCGTACTTTGAATCTAAGTTGGCTAATTCATATGGAAAAATGTATATTATAGACACGGGGCAACGTGTTGGGCAGGAAAGGCAAACCAGGTCCGCTCGACGGGATCATCCGGTTGGGTGCCGGTCTCGTCCCTCGGTTTTGGGGCATGACAATTTCATTCTAAGAAATGCGGGGACAATCTGTATACGGTCAATACCGGGGACCCCAATATCGGGACCTCTATGGCATTCCAAGACCAATCTCGAGAGGTTTGAAGTAGAGTTTTAAGTTCGACCCCGAAGTGTATACCTCGAGAGAGTGTGTCGAAGGCCCATTGCGGCCTACCTCGAAGCTGAGCAAAATCGATGACCGTCATGGAAAGGCGGGAATTTCCCAAGAACACGTGGTTAGAGCTAATAAGGTATGCAGAATATAGTACAAGTCCATACAAGGCCGTTATACAGCTATACCAAGGATCTTCTTCCTAAAGACATCAACATTAGGAACACATAGGCAACCCCAGAGTCGTAGAACACCATCCTCACCGATAGTAGCCTCCTTGACACAACCCTGTAGTACCGTCTCTTTGAGAACTAACAAGTGTAGATCATCAAACTTGCGAGCCTTGATCTGCTCGAAAAGTGAAGACTGGGCAACAACGCATGAAATGACTCGGCTAGGCTCTGAAATATCCAACCTCACAAGTTTGTTAGCCAAGGGTTCAATGTCCAAATCTAGTGGCATCTCCTTTACAGAAATGAATGCCAAACTACTCAAACTCTCCGCCTCTCTACTCAAGGCATCCCTAACTACATTCACCTTGCCCGGGTGGTAAAGGATGGTGTATATGACTAAATCGGGAGGGTCGATTTTATATGTATTACGGCATCAGACAGTTGTGTAATACGGAACCCAAGGCACGATCCATGATCTGAACTCGGGTCTTCATCACGCCGACCTCGAGAGGGAACAGACTCAGAATCGGCGTTGGAAAGCGGCGTGAGGACCAAGACAAATGGCTCTGGAATAAAAGTATATATCCGTACTCAAACATTAAATGGCAGTATAAATCACAAATCTCTGTAATAAATGCATGTGTACTATGTTGGAACTCCCTTTCTTATAAAAATGAGGTGTTTGTCATTTTATTGAGACACAACACAACATATTGAATACAAGACACAAAAACATTCTCTATTTCTCTTTGCTAGTTCATTTACTCGCATTTACTGCTTTCCATTATTTGTTGTTCATTTATAACTTATTTGATCACAAATAGCGTGTCCTAAGGCATAAAAATCTGTTATAGTTCCATCGATCTTCCTACCTAGGCCCGAACCTTGGTCTCATATAACCTCGAGGTCTACATCGAGCCTTCGACCTAAGGCACTCCGATTTGCTTTTCTCTAGCCTTCTAACTGCTTTTGTTGCATTCTTTCTTAACGCACTTAGCTACAATTATTCGATAACTGGTACTAAGATAAATCATGTATTTTTAGAACTACTTAACTAAATTTAATTGTAATTACCATTTTCACGGTAAACAATTTGGCTCCCACCGTTGGGCTAAAAATAATAGTGATTGTTTTAGTGCTAGTTCATAAAAAAAATTCAAGTTATCTTTCACACTTTTTCTTGTCCGTAGAATCTTTGATTTCAGGCCAGAATGTCTAACTCAGTGAACGCACGCGAAAACAACGGCGTCGAAGACCGTGGAGAAAATAGCGCAACTGTTCCAGGCATTGGAGCACCGCTGCAAAACCCTAAGGGTGTCCCAAACCCAAACCCGGTAGATGTGGGCTTGCGCAACACCCATTACGTCGACATCAGTTCCCGCACCAACGGTGACACGCACCCTGCGGGAGAACAGGAGGTTCAGAAAGAATGGCAGGTAAGCCTCCATGATATTTTCGAAATGTTGCAGGCATAACAGCTGGCGACCGCTCAGCTACAAAGCCAAAAAAACTCCGTGCACTGTAGTTCCACGGGTGGTTCCTCGGGTCGAGCAGGTTCCGAAGAGATCAAGCAACGAGGGTCGGCGACCGATTCAGCCATCATAAAATTATTCGAGGACCTCACGAAGAGAATCGAGTTGGGGGAAAAGAGGATAGAAGCAAACGACAAAAAATAGAGACCTACAACACGAGGGTCAACCAAATTCCGGGTGCACCCCTGATTTTAAAGGGTGTGGATTCACAGAAATTCGTACAAAGACCTTTTCCTACAAGCGCGGTGCCGAAGCCCATCCTGAAAAAGTTCAGAATGCCCGACCTGGCGAAATACAATGGGACTTCAGATCCCAAAGAGCACATCACCGCCTACACTTGTGCCGTGAAGGGGAATGACTTAAAAGAGGACGAGATCGAATCCGTCCTATTAAAAAAGTTTGGAGAAACACTGTCGAAGGGAGCCATGATGTGGTACCACAATCTTGCCCCCAATTCGATAGACTCATTTGGTGTGCTAGCGGATTCTTTCATAAAGGCACATGCCTGGTCCATCAAAGTTTCAACCAGGATGTCAGACGTCTTCAAAATAAAGTAAAGGGAAAGAGAGATGCTACGGGAGTTCGTATATCGCTTCCAAATGGAACGGATGGAGTTACCGCTGGTATCCGATGATTGGGCGGTACAAGCTTTCACTCAAGGCCTGAAAGAACGAAGCTCAATAGCTTCGAAGCAGCTAAAACAAAACTTAGTTGAATACCCTGCCATACTTGGGCAGATGTACACAACCGATACCAGTCGAAGATTAGGGTAGAAGACGACCAAATGGGAGCCCCCTCGGGCTCAGTATACCCCAGCTGGCTCCCGCCAAAAGAGCGTAGGCCGGGCAAAGAAAGGTACCGACCGTATGTTGATGATCTAAGAAACGTTCCCAAATGGAACATACCACGCAATGGACTAAGGATAGATCGAGGCCGTAACCCTCGAGGACTTATAAGTCAAGTCGGTTTCAACTGCCTCGCAGGACCAGCGGAGGTACCCCGGCTATCGGAATACAACTTCAACGTCGATATCATGGAAACCGTGTCTGCCGTGAGCTAAATTAAGGAAACCATATGACCCTAACCTATATTATCGGATCCATCATAAATAAAGAATAGCCTGATGTGTGAGTTCCATGGCACGCATGGTCACAAGACTGAAGACTACAGGAAACTTCGGGAGGAAGTAGCCCGACTGCTCAGCAAAGGGAACCTTAGGGAATTACTCGATGAACCGGCCAAAACCCAACCCCGAGAGAGAGAGATGAACAGAAGGAACAAAGCGAGAGGGCCGCAACATGTTATCCACACGATCATGTGAGGAACCACCACCCTCAAATGCAGCTTAAAAGGCATTTGGACCTCACCGTCGTTCAATAATGGCCCTCTGGTAACATCTTTGCTTTCCTTTTATTAATACATTTCAGATTGATCCTATGCTGTGGAATCAGGTAACTCGACCGACGCGGTCAGGTCAGGAATAGTAAGGCATCTCGGGCTGCCCGACGAGATCAAACCCAACTCCCGAGTCTTCAACGAGTTCGGGAGAGCTAACGGAGCCGCAAAAAGGGAATCACCCTACCAACCGGCGCAGCCAAAATGACACAGGTTACCAAATTCATGGAGATACGGGAAGCGTTGCCTCGGCAGGAAAATAACACGACAAAAGCGCACCACATCACCTGTCATGTTCGAATTCATAAATAAGGGACCATACTGCACCCCTAAAGTAGGCATAAGATCATAACACATCGCCGGGGCTGGTGGATATCATTATCACTAAGTTACAGTAACCCCTTCTTTTGTTCGTATTTCTTACTAACTTATACGCATGTATTAAAGAAAGGGAGTCGGAACACTGCCCGTTTTAGCGATCTCAGGTTTAGAGCATGCGTTGCACTCTTTTCTTTCGCTCGAATATTTTCCCCAAAAGGGTTTTGCCGGAAAGGTTTTTAACGAGGCAATGCCCATATGCTACCCAAGGAAGCATCGGTCAGGCATTCAATGTTTTCCTCCGATCAACCAAGATACCGGAAGTTGGCGTCCCGAAAGACCATCCCTCACGAAGAACAACACAACCCGAAAGGGATCACGGTAAGAAAGTAATGTGTCGGGCCAAACGGTCGAACGAACCGTGTCCGCACAAGAGGGTCGAATTATCAGCAACGGAAACATGTATACCTGTATCAAATCACCAAAAGAATATTGTATTATCAAAACAATTTGTAAGTTCGAGAAACAACTATCACTAACATTAGACTTGTCAAGACCCGAGGAAGTAAGATCCCAAGTGGGTAGCCTCGGATATGTTCGAGGCTGTAAGTCCTACGGGCATGGCCGAGATCGCAAAGCCCCAAGTGAGTGTATTAATATAACTAGACACGGTCCTGACTTCAAATCCAAGGCTATATATTTGAACTTATAATACCCCTAAAAAGGCATACCATCGAATATAGATGCCGAGGATACCATACTCGGGACTAAAGGCCTCAGCCACACAAAATGGCTCCGGTCGATGGGATCTGGCGCAACAAAAAATCAAGCGATTCGAGGACGCCCGACTATTGGCTTAAAATCAAATCCTTCGAAATAATTTTCGGAAAGAACCGGTTAAAATCATGCTACCTTTAGTGTAAGCAAGAGTGAGTTTCGAACATTTTCATGTCGGCTCGCGTAAAAGAGTTTCGAACATTTTCATGTCGTCTCGCATAAAAGAGTTTCGAACATTTTAATGTCAGCTCGAGAGAAAGAGTTTTCTCCATTCATCATAACGACTCATAACCAAGGTTCTTTTGGGCCGTCGAAGAGTCTGATGAACGCAAAAAAACTTCAAGTAAACCTATAAGCAATGGAAAATATAGCTTCTCTAAAGTCTGGTTTGAATTGATTCTCGAGCCGGAACCTGGTTCGAAGACTAAACCCAGGACATGTTAAATTAAAAAGTCGCGTAAGAGCCTTCAAGCCAGTGCAGAAAGGCCAACGGGATAACTCAAAAACCTATAGAGTCGACTCCCTCGAGCCGTAACCCGGCTCGGGGACTGAGCCCAAAATGGTTGATTAAAAGTCTCCTAAGAGCCTTGAAGCCAGCGCAAAAGACCTATGGGCTAATTTGAAACCCAAGGGTGAAGATCCTCGAGCCAAAACCTGGTTCAAAGACTAAACCCGGGACATGATGAATTAAAAAGTCACCTAAGAGCCTTAAAGGCAATGCAAAAGACCCCCGGGCTAACCCAAAACTCAAAGGGATCGATAAACTCGAACTGGAAATCGGCCCGAGGACCGAGCCCAAAATAGTTATCTAAAAATGTCCAAGGGCAAGCATATTGAAGCTTATGAGCCCATTTCTGAAAGTTTCAGAGCTAATTAAAGGTTATACTGACAAAATGAACCGTAGCCGACAAGCTAGCTCTGAACAATTAAAACCGCGGACGACGCAGGGAATTTCCCATACTAACGAATACATATTCATGGGTGCTTTTACAAAGATCCCCAATCAACATGGAAAAGGAAACCTAATCTACCTCCCCTCGGGGACTGTAGCCCTATCAGCTTCTTCCACTTCAAATATAAGAAATCTAGCGTTGTTCTCTTCCACTATGGTTTTCTTGATCTCTTCCGAAAGATCAAAGCCTCTATCATAGATTTATTCGAGGGTTTCCCTTCGGGATCTATGCTGGGCATAGACTCTTCTCTGGCGTTCGCGATCAGAAATCTCTCTTAGTTCAGCCCGAATATCAGCAGCTTCTTTTAAATAAACAACCACCTTTTGGTCGGCCTTTATGCAGGCCCCTCGGGATTCAACTTGAGCATCAATCACCTCGGCCTTCATCCATAAAATCTCGGTTTTGAGCTCTCGTATTTTACTCGCCTGAACTGAATAGTCTTCCCGAACATCCCGTAGTTGTGCTTCGATGGAAAAAACTCTTGCCAAGGCATTCCTGTCGGTCGCAAGATAGGCATCATTCCGAGCCTTGAGCTCATTACACTCTCGCTCGACCCGACCGACTCTGCCCCAAAGATATTACAGGTCCCAACGTAAAAGGAAAATAGGAAAATACTAGCATCATTACTACGAAATCACCTGTTCCTCAAGGCGACCTTCATAATCGCGGATTCGGCTCGCCTCATACTGAAGATATGACAATTCTCTTGCCTGAGTATCACTTAGGAGATGGAAGGAGTTGGCCTTGTCCGATGCTTTCCTCAGTTCATACCTAAACCTATCAAAAACATGCGAAGATAGACGACATCTGATTAAACAATAGGGATGTGGAGTCAAAAGGTCGGGAGATCATCGAAACTCACCAAAGCGCAAAACCGCTGGGCCTCCCCAAATGTCGACTAAACGCTTTCGGACCTAGGCCCTTCGGTCCCGATCAACCCACTCCGAGGAAAGAAACCTCCTCCAAGAGGGCCACTCCCGTCATATGATCCTTGGTCCCAAACATCCTGCAATGCATCCCCCCTGGGGGAGGAAACCAACAAAGTCATATTATTCCTCCTCGAAGTGCCTTCGACAGGGGAGGAAAACCGAGGCAGGGGAGGGATGGCCTCCCCAAGGGTAGGGACTTCGAACCTGTAAAGCGCGACATCATCACCCCATATGACACTGGGAGAACCTTGCCTCAAAAAAAGGTCCCCCGCGTGTAGGGAACTGACTCCGGTCCGTTCCATCTCTTATTTCGGAGATCTCCCATCCACCTTCCATCAGGTATCGCCACTTGCTCACATCGCAAACAGAGTAAACCACCAATTACTGAATCCAATCCGACAAGTCGGGGATCTCGAATGGCATCCACGGGGTTGCTACAAGAGGAAACAAGAAGAGTCATCACAACGCCTGTCTTTCGCTGCATATAAAATAAAGACACTAGTGTACCACTTACGTGTGAAGTTCCATTCCTCGGGAAAAGGCATAAACTCCTGCAGAATAATATCAACAGTTCGGACCCGGACAAACCGATCCATCCACCCACGATCCCTCTCCTCTTCATCGCTCGCAGAAAGAGGTCGACCAGATTGGCGTCGGAGAGTGATCAAGCCGTGATAGTGCGAGGGTCGGTATAATCTGATAAGATGACTAAGGGTAAATATGAGACCCTCTTTATTAGCAAAAAATCTCACCATCGACGTTATACTCAAAGAAGACAGATGAACTTGTGCTAAAGTAACCTGGTACTTCTTGCAAAGATCGAGCACGATCTTGTTTAAGGGTCCCAACGTAAATGGGTGCGTCCATACGTTCAGAAATCCCCTCACCTAAGTCGTAATTCTCTCTTCAGGGATAGGAATCTGCTGAACTACGTTCTCGCCCCATCCAAAGCCTCTCCTCACAACTTCGTGTTCCAGTGCTGGAGCCAGCACGTCATCGATCGAACAAGAGGCAGAAGCAGAACCTCCCTCCTGATGAAGGGTAGGATTTGACATGGTAGCCATAGGTGCTCCGGCCTGGGGGAAGACGGTGATGAAAATGCCCTGAGCTCAAACAAAGAAAGGGTAGGTAAAGGGACGAAAGGCTCTACTAAAGTAATAATCGCTCATAACCACAGGGCTGCCAGACAGGGGAAGATTATGCAATTATAGAAAGGAATAACGGCCAGTCAACCTATCTTGAAACGTCGGACAATGTCGTTTCTAAGGAAAATGAACCGGGAGGACCAACGTTGACGCTCCTCGGACCACGCCACACGGGCAACATCTCCCAAAGGCTCGAGGCCCCCGTACCAGTTTGATCTTGAGGAAATACTCTACATCGAGTCCCAGCTGTCATATCTAAACGACACCAAAAGGCCACCCGCATGACTATCAGAATCGTCCCCCAAATGGTACCCGATTTTGGGAACCCCCATGCCATAACAAACCTCAAGGGGCCGTTCACGAGATCATCAATTTTAGGAAAGTTTCAATGTTACTACAGACCATAGGGGAACATCAGGATCAACAAATCCTAACGTTGTTCCGATCTTCGGAAGCTTCGTCTCTTCCCGCATGATGTCCTAATGGGATTATCAGTCCGTCCTGAAGTCGCACAGGTTCTAAATGGAACAGCCCAAGGCCCTCGGACTGGCCCGAGCTGCCAATAGTTTTCTGTCACTCTACGAATAGGCTCCAAACAAGCCCAAACATCGAAAAAGATGGGAACATTGTTGCTCGAAGTAAATAAGAAAAGGGTAAACCCCATGTTGCATTCACAAAAATATGTTTACAGAGGGCACGCCCCTACGAATCTCCCCACAGGAGCCAATGTACAAAAAAGAAAGTAAAACCAAAAAGGTGATAAAACAGGCCTACTCTTTGCCTTCACCACCCGACGAGCCGCTGCCAGGAGCGCATTCCAAGCCCTCGTCCGAAGAAGTAGAGAACACCAATTCCTCCTTCCTTATTCTGTCCCTCTCTATCTCGTCAGCGAGATCAGCCCTCCCGAGACTTGCTTACTCAAGGGCTTGTCTCCTGGCTTGCAGGCGGGCATGAGTAACGACTCGAGCCTGTTTTAGCTCTGCCTTTTTAGATATTTGCCTAGCTCGGTCATTGGCGGCAATTGCATCCCTTTTATACGAGGCAACATGACATTCGTCTTGATCCTTGTCCGTGGTTAGCAAAGAAAATTTTCCTTGGGCATCCCGGAGAAGCCCCTGGGTCGAGGATAGCTTTCCCTAAAGAAGATCTCTTTCCGAGGTCATAGCTTTGTTCTGCCCCTTGAGCTCGATAAGCTCTGCGCTTTCGGACAATACCTCCTCCTGGAGCTGCCCCATCTGAGCATTCCCTATTCGATCTGGGGGACAAAGCATATCAGAAGAGGTGCCGACTCATGGGAGAAAGAAAATAAACTCATGTACAATGATTACTTGCTCAACTAGACTAGCCCGTTCACGATGCGCCCCCTCCATACTGGATCGAAGCCCGTTCAACTCCTTGTCCTTATGAGAAGAGGATATCTCTGGCGTATCAAGATCCGACTTAACCTTTCCAAGATCTTCCTCACGCTTGGTGAGATCGGTGTTAATCTTGGAGAAGGCATGATCATACACCTTCTGGACCTACAGTATGGAGGAAAAGTTTTAACGAGTGAGGGAAGAAAATTGAAGGGAAGGATGGAGAGTACCTGCTTTTGAAGCTTCTTCGCCTCTTCGAGGGCGACCGGGGCGTCGAGGTCACCATCATTATCGAGACTGGAAAAGAACTTCGTGAACGAGTCAAACTCACCCTGGGAGCCCCCCACATCGGGCATACCCCTATTCGAAGCATCACCTATCTCTCCAGGAGAAAACGAGGGACCCACACCGAGGTTATCAACCATCTCGGTTGACATGATCATTTGATCACGAGTCGCTTCAGGTTCGAGTCCCCTGGACTCAGCAACAGCAAACCCACCGGTGTGGGCCACATCACGATCTGACATACGCTCAGGGACTCCGTCTCCGCCTATGCTTTGCCCTAATCGGAGGTGGTTCACTTCAATTATTTCCAGCTCGGGGGACCCCCGATCAATAACTTCCTGAATGCTGGTACTTTGCTTCGCGCCTTTTGGAACAGGGCGTCCTTCACCACTATCATCATCTGCAGCACGCAGACTCGCTACAGCAGCCAGAGTTAGGACCGTAGCATCAGTTTTGGGCTTATGGACCCTGATTCTCTTTGGTTTTGGTGACTCACCCGAAGTCCCCTCTTTCCACTTCTTGCCCTTCTCGGGCCTAGAGGCACTCGCCTCGCTGGGTGGAGGCGGCCTCATAGACCACTTGTCCCCAAGGCCTGTGTTGAAAGATCATGTCAGTCCCGCTCTCATGGAAAAACGGCTGCATTGAAATACACAAAGAACTTACCATGTTTTTTGGCCTGCCAGCGTGTTTTGGATAGATCCCGCCATGAGCGCGTAACATATGGGAAAATAGAGTCTAAGCGCCTGGTCTATCCTGAGATGTCTGGGATCGCGTCGGGAACCATATTGTAGCTGTGTTATCAAGAAATGGTCGATTCAAAAAAAGGAGATGAGATAGGAACGAAACATGTCTCAAGAAATGACGGTACTTACGACTCATGTTCCATTCCTCTAGGAATGGCATTCGGTTGGCTGGAATAATGTCTTAAGTCCTCACTCTGATAAATCGACTCATCCAGTCTCGATCCTTGTCCTTATCGATGCTCGCAAAAAACAACTTCACATATCGATGGTGAAACTTGATTAAACCTCCTCGAAAGAGTCGAGGGCTGTATAACCGTATCAAGTGATCGAGGGTAAAAGTCAATCCCTTGATCTGGTTAGAGAATTGCTGAAGCATACATACTATTCTCCAGAAAGAAGGTTATATCTGACCAAGTGTAGATGCTAAGGAAGCTAGCTTTATAAGTAGTTATGTCTTGTTCAGGCCTGGGAATCTCAACAAGCGTTGTCTCCTCCCACTGTCAATCTACACGTACCCCTTCACACTCGGGCCGGTAGATTCTTCCTCTCCACTGTCGATCGATCCGATAATATGTTATGTCTGTTGCCAATACCGGGTTAAACTCGGTCAGATATAACCTTCTTTCTGGAGAATAGTATGTATCGATTTTTACCCTCTCGATTTTGGGAATTATACTGATATATCTAGATACAGGCTCACATCGACCTGGTTTGTTAAGGGGGTTATCGATGGTGAGGTCAGAGAAATCGAAGGAATGAACAGTCAAGAACAATCGTTCTACTCTAAGAAATGCGTGGACTATCTGTATACGGCTAAATCGGGAGGGTCGATTTTATATGTATTACAGCATCAGACAATTGTGTGATACGGAACCCAAGGCACGATCCATGATCTGACCTTAGGTCTTCATCACGCCGACCTCGAGATAGAATAGACTCAGAATCGGCATTGGAAAGTGGCGTAACCTAGTGCTCTGATACCAACTTGTCACGACCCCAAATCATAAACCGGTCGTGATGGCTCCTATCGTGGAACTAGGCTAGCCAACAATTACATATTTACAGTTTTCTTTTCAAAAATTTCCCAAATCATTATCAACATATCATAAAACATATATAAATATCTGAATTTTTTTTAAAGCTAAACAGTCTACAGCCATCCCCAAGATCTGGAGTCAACATATCACGAGCATCTAATAGTAATACTAATACTGCTAACGTCATAATACAATGTCTCGGAAACAAATACTAAGTACGAAATGAGGGAAGGGATACAGAGAAGCTATGGCTACGGGACAACTACCTCAAAATCCCCAACTGCTGACGCCATACGTACTCAGATGGCTACTGCTCAGTACCACTACCTGGATCTGCACACATAGGTGCAAGGAGTAATGATGAGTATTCCAACTCAGTAGTAATGAGAATAAATCAAGTCTGACGGTAAGGAACACACAACAACAAAACATCAATTCACAAACAGTAAAATACTTAGTTGTAATAATGTATACATTTAGTCCATATGTGTAAAAAGCAGTTTCCGTAAAAATCCTTTGAACAAGTATGATTCCCAATATTTCTAAGTAAAATTCCCAAAAATCTCAGCATGAAAGATGAAATGAATCATAATAAAAAATTCAGCAAGAATATCATTATAAAACCGCCCCTTGGGCAAAATCATCACTCATAATCAGTCACTCAGCTTCTCACCATCACTCAATAACAGTCACTCAGCACCTCACCATCACTCAATAACAATCACTCAACACCTCACAGTCACTCAAGCCTCCCAATCACTCGTCACTCCGCACTCGCACTCAGTAGGTACCTGCGTTCAATGGGGGTGTACGGACTCTGGAGGGGCTCCTACATCCCAAGCGCTATAAATAGCCAAATCATGGCATCAATTACTCTCGCACTCGGCCTCTCTAAGATAATAAATATCCTCACAATATTGGCCCTCCGCCTCACGCAGATCCTAAATATCCTCAAAATGTTGGCTCTCGGCCTCACTTAGTCAGACACTCTCAACATGCCACTCGGGCCATAAGTAAACGGGGTTCTCGACCCAAAACAATATTTCATTTCAAGAATAATAATATTAACAAATCTGAGTGTCAAACAATTTAACAAGAATGACTGAGTGTAAATCATGATTACTACGTGAGGAATATCAGAAAATAGCCCCCAAGGGGTTTAAACAGATCTGCACTACGCCCAAAACGTGGTTTACAACCCAAACATTTCAAAAACATAGTAATACTATTATCATATGATTTAAAAGCAGTTCGCAACTCAATAGTTTCCTCAGGAGGAACCAATTCCCAATTTTTTCAAATTCGTGCACGCCCCAAACTCGTCATCCAGTGTGTGCGTCACTCCAAAACAATGAAAAGATGCTAAGTCCGGGGTCTCATACCATCAGAACATGATTTAAAGTCATTACTTACCTCAAACCAGCCCGAAAAGCTACTTCGCAATACTCTTGCCCCTCGAATGGGCTCCCAAATTCTCCGAATCTATCAAAACCAGATTTATCACATCAAAATATGCTAGGAAGATGAAACCCACTTGAAAAATATCAACATTAGGCACAATTCCCGAAATTGGCTAAAACTCGACCCTCGGGCCCACTCCTCGGAACACATATAAACTTTATACCAAAATGATCCTCATCTTCTCACGAGTGTATACATATAAAGAACGCTGAAATCGGAGTCCAAATGACCCCTCTAATCACCCTTAGAAGGTCTCTTAATCTCAAGCCCTAATTCTCTTTTTTTACACTGATTTTCCTAAATTTACACCACTAATCAGGTCTTTAATCACATATAATCGAGTTATGAAGTCAAGAATCTTACCTCCAAGTGATTCCCTTTGGTTTCCTCAAGAATCCCTCTCAAAAGCTCTAATCTCGTTCAAAAATGGTTGAAAAGTGGGCAAGGGTCGCATATTTGCTTAATATATACTGCCCAGGTCTTTACACACTGCGATCGCGACAATAGGCACGCGATCGCAAAGAACAAATAGCTGCCCCAAAATTTAATACTACGTGATCGCAACATTAGTCACACGATCGCGATGTACCATCAGCTACTCCCTCACGCGCCCAATTACTCTACGCGATCACGCCAGGGACCACGCGACCGCATTGACCAAGGCCGCTACGCGATCACACCCCTTTCTCTGCGATCGCGATGCACAATTCCCGCCTGTACCCAACCTACCCTACGCGATCGGGGAGTGATCCACGTGATCGCAGTGAAGAATTCACTGCTGCTAGACACAAGAAAAACAAGCAATTATTCAAAGACCAAAAGTGCTCGTTTGAGCATCTGAAATACCCTCGAGGCCCCCGGGACCTCAACAAAACCTACCAACATATCCCATGACATCATTCAAACTTAGTCGAGCCCTCGAAACACCAAAAACAATGCAAAAACACAAAAATCACATCAAATTCAAGCCTATGAACTTTGAAATTTCTAAATTCCACCAACGATGCCGAAACCATCCAAAACACTTCCGATTGACCTGACAATTTGCACACATATCCAAAATGCCATTACGAACCTGCTCCAACTTCCGGAATTCCATTCCGACCCCGATAGCCTATTTTCCACTGCCGACCGGAATTCGCCAAAAACTAACTTTCGCCAATTCAATCCTAATTCTACACCGGACATCAAAAATACGTTCCGAACACAGTCCTAATTCCCAAATCATCTAACGAAGCTATCCGAGCCATAAAATACGTATTCCGGGGTCGTTTACCAAGAAGTCGACTCCCAATTGACTTTTCTAATTATAAGGCTACTCTGAGAGACTAAGTGTCTCAATTCTCATTACAACCACTCCGAACCCAAACCACCCGACTCCAACACATCTTAAACAACTGAACAATGCATAACAAGGAAAAAACATGAATAACGGTGCAAATTCAACGGATCGACCGACCGGGTCGTTACATTCTCCCCCACTTAAACATACGTTTGTCCTCTAACGTGCCTAGAGCTATTCCAAACATCGCCAAAATTGTTGTGTAACCTACCATGCACATATTCAGAGGTGATCCCACGTCACCCTATCCCATATAGGTCCAAGAGCACCACACAGTTGAAATTTCAAACTCCAATCCTGACCCATAAACATTAGAACCAAGTTTCCACTTCTAACATAATTTGCAAAATCAAATTTCCATGACTATAAGCTGAAATAGTCTGAACACGCTGTATCAAGCCATATCCGTAACCCAAGATAAAACCACATAATAGACGTATGACTCAACCACCCATAGCGATAACTCCTAATCACAATAGCTGCTCAAAACAACCCAATACCGATACATATCCCCTTATCAAGCAATGCCTCGCTCTAACACTTCCATATACTGCCGATGATGAAAGAACACATGAAGCCAGCAACCATTCGTCCGATCAGCATCAATACCATCCAGAGCCATAACTTTTGCAACTCGTGCACTCAATAACAACATCCCAAAAGCTCAATTCATAAAATAGAAGATTCACACGAGAGGACTATCCTGCAACTAACACTTACCACACACCTCATAAATTCAGAACACACGAATCAGACACCAAGAAGCTTACCTTTACCTAACTCCGCTACAATGCGTGATCCCATCCAAACGCTGGTTCACATGAAATACTTCAATCCACCTTGTTCATAATCTATAACCATGCGAAACTGAACATCAAGTACTGAAAGTGCATTGTCATAACCACGGGGAAATCAGACTATACCATACCACCCAGAACAGAAAGAACATAACCAATACGTCTCAATCCTGCAACACCCAATTACTTACCTTACTCATATATCGCTATAAAGCCCAGATAGAAACACACCCTATGCACATACAACCAACGAGCACAACTCCTCGAAACACCAAAAAGTAACTCCTAGATCACTCCAAAACACGAACAAGCTCAATGACAATCGAATGTCACATCTCTCAACAATAGCAATTTGGAGTCAACAACTCCAACTCGGTGAAGAACACACACCGATACTGGCCTACCAATAACTCTAAGTCAACTCTGGTCACCCACAACAGGTAGATAACTCTCTGAAAGTTCATAACGATTGAATCATGGCATATACCAACACCTGACTAGCTTTGCTCGAATCCTCGTAGTTCAAAACTACAATAATAATCTGTTTATGAGAACTCTCAGTCTCGTAGTCCATGAAGCGCACAAATAACCATATCAAATCCCAATTCCACCACTCGAATATATAACATGCCTCCAATACTCAATCATTCCACGAGGGATACCTCCATAATCCCTCTATGTCACCAAGCAACCTTGAATATCAGTAGTCGATCCAACAAAAGAGCACCGAAATACCAATTAAGTACCCTTAACTCAACACTTTGTCGTTTCAGAATGTATACCTTCATCAAGTCGCCCAATAGTGATATCAACTACCTAGTCGTCTAAAACTGCCGATGTTGTCTAAGAATCTCACATATGTAAATTCTCAACTCTACACCACATACCACATATGCTATGCAATCCTATGATAAATATGAGAACTTCGTGCTTCCTTCCGAGCCACAAGCAACTACGTACCCAACTAGCCAAGAACTTTCCATTGATCCCATCTAGAAGCGAAATCACTATACATCACATGACCCTCACGCCAGGAGAAAATATACATCTCTAACCATGGTAGAAACCCTCAAGACCACTCCGAATCCCATTTGTACAACACCAAACCGTCAGGACTGAAGCCTTCTAACTCAACCAAGCCTCGCATGCCACCAAATCTCAAGAGAGTTGCTAAGAAACACCTGTAACAACTCATTACTTCATAACACCCACAAAACTAATCATATCCCTTATCGTTTATCATGCCGATCTGACTTACTACCAAGCTGTCCTATTCATTTAAGTTCCTTCTGACTTACCTTCGCATTGATACTTCATCTTGCTATAATACCACAATTCTAAATCCAGACTCACCGCACAAAACCCGAGCATAAAATATACTGTCTAAGGATCATAAGCCGCTGAGTACTCCCTCAAATATCCCCAAAAGCACCCTATTAGAAATACTTACCCTGAAGAGACTTCCTACGAGTTTAAAGTCATTATCACTTTCCTGATACTGATGGATAGAATCCATGATAAGGTAAATACACCACAAGCCTTGACACCTTCCCCATAAATCTTAGTTCTAGCCCCTTTCACACCTTGAAGATCCTCAATCGCTACATATAACCTTGAATCCGTCTGAACCATTCTCGAACGTCATTCACTCTACGCAATTTGAATTACACTAACCAAAGAAATAGAACGACCTGACCCCACTTGCAAACCACATACTAGGAAAGTAATCCACACCTTTGAAGCAACAAGCACACTCATACATTGCACACATTACACTTACCAGTACAGTTTAATCATTCAATAAATTCCATTATCCGTAAAGTACATTACAACTTGTATCGAAGAAATTCCATTACTCGAGTCATTCCCAGACTCCACCTCTTCAGGTCATAACTGATTCACCAACATACCTCGAACCAAAACCAATACAACACATAATCGTGTAATCAACTTATCATTAGCAGATTCCCCCACTTGGCTCCAAGCCAAAGATCAAGACAAACAATAACCCACAATGCCCATACTCTATCACTGCCACCATATTGTGGTGAGGTTCAACTAAATCCTCCATAAGCTCATATGACCCAAACCATCTAACCCTCAAATCGTATTCCAATCTTGTATTCACCGTAGTAATGGTCGTGCCAACTCCCACAAGCGATCTAAACTCAGATTACAACATACCTCATTTACTGATAGATATAACTTACTACAGATAAACATAAGGGTCACACACCCCAGGACAACCCATAAGAGATACCCCTAACTGCTTAATCTTGAAATGATATATCCCTATACATTTCCGAAAATCATAGCTATCACGCAATAACTATACCTTCCTACATTAGAACACGACCACTGCCTGCCCTCGAGACATTCGATTAAGCGGTATAAGAACCTGAAGCTGATGGCAATACTAACACTGGAGATGTGGTCAAGGAAATCTTGAGCTTCTGGAAGCTCTACTCACACTCGTCTGACCACATGGATACCTTCACTGGACACCACGTGTCCCAAGAATGCTACTGAACTGAGCAAAAAATTCACACCTGGAGAACTTCGCACAAAGCTTCTCCTCCCTATATCCTTGTACTACCATCATCAAATGATGAGTATGCTACCCTTGGCTACGAGCGTACAACAAGATGCAATCAATAAATACAATAACAAAGGAGTTACAACACGGTTTAATATATTGTCAATCAAATACATGAACGATGCTAGGGCATTGGTCAACCCAAAATACATCACCAGGAGCTTAGAACACAACATGAAAATCCACACCACTCCACAACTCCGTTACACGAGAGGTCCTTCAATACACTCACAACTCAAAGCCATATTCTAATTCAATACAGAAGTCAAATACTCAATGGTTATTGCCACATCTCCCGCTAATTAATTTTTTCCACAATCAAACAAGCTGAACACATCAACCACAAGGTCACACTCACCATGTAGTCACCTAGTCACAAAGTTCCAACAATAAGGACACTAACGGACATATAAGTCCTCAAATACGTGTGCTCACACAAACGAAATCTCAGCACTTAAGTCACAGACAGAATCCAGCCTCAATTCCTCCAGACTGGACCATTATTAACATGCTAAAAATCACATCTCATCCATGGAAGTCACAAGTCGTCGATGTACAATTGATACCAAGCGCTCACGTGCGCATTCAAATACACGAAAGGAATTCAAGGAGTTACGCTTTTGGCTGAATAAAATGGATCCGCACGACAAGAATTCAAGAATGTGGGATGTTTCCTAAGGATTCTACAGCCTCTCGAAGATAAGTACAGACGTCTCCGTAACGATTTGCAAGACTCGACTAAACCTCCTCATGACTGTTAAGTCTTATGTAACCTAGTGCTCTAATACCAACTTGTCACGACCCCAAATCATAAACCGGCCGTGATGGTTCCTATCGTGGAACTAGGCTAGCCAACAATTACATATTTACAGTTTTCATTTCAAAAATTTCCCAAATCATTATCAACATATCATAAAACATATATAAATCTCTGAATTTTTTCTAAAGCTAAACAGTCTACACCCATCCCCAAGATCTGGAGTCAACATGTCACGAGCATCTAAGAGTAATACTAATACTGCTAACGTCATAATACAATGTCTCGGAACAAAATACTATGTACGAAATAAGGGAAGGGAAATGGAGAAGCTGTGGACGCTGGACAACTACCTCAAAATCCCAACTGCTGACGCCGTACGTACTCAGATTGCTACTGCTCAGTACCAGTACCTGGATCTGCACACAGAGGTGCAGGGAGTAATGATGAGTACGCCAACTCAGTAGTAATAAGAATAAATCAAGTCTGACGGTAAGGAACACACAGCAACAAAACATCAATTCACAAGTAGTAAAATACTTAGTTGTAACAATGTATACAGTTAGTCCATATGTGTAAAAACCAGTTTCCGTAAAATTCCTTTGAACAAGTATGATTCCCAATATTTCTAAGTAAAATTCCCAAAAATCTCAGTATGAAAGATGAAATGAATCATAATAAAAAACTCATCAAGAATATCATTATAAAACCGCCCTTTAGGCCAAATCATCACTCATAATCAGTCACTAAGCACCTGACCATCACTCAATAACTGTCACTCAACACCTCACCATCACTCAATAACAGTCACTCAGCACCTCACAGTCACTCATGCCTCCCAATCACTCGTCACTCGGCACTCAGACTCAGTAGGTACCTGCGCTCACTGGGGGTGTACAGACTCCGTAGGGGCTTCTACAGCCCAAGCGCTATAAATATCCAAATCATGGCATCAATGACTCTAGCACTCGGCCTCTCTCAGATCATAAATATCCTCACAATATTGGCACTCGGCCCCACTCAGATCATAAATATCCTCACAATATTGTCCCTCAGCCTCACTCAGTCAGACACTCTCAACATGCCACTCGGGCCATAAGTAAACGGGGTTCTCGACCCAAAACACTATTTCATTTCAAGAATAATAATATCAACAAATCTGAGTGTCAAACAATTTAACAAGAAGGATTGAGTGTAAATCATGATTACTACGTGAGGAATATCATAAAATACCCCCCAAGGGATTTAAACAGATCGGCACTAGGCCCCAAATGTGGCTTAGAACCCAAATATTTCAAAAACATAGTAATACTATTATCATATGATTTAAAAGCAGTTTCGCAACTCAATAGTTGCCTCAGGAGGAACCAATTTCCAATTTTCCCCAATTCGTGCACGCTCCACACTCGTCATCCAGTGTGTGCGTCACTCCGAAACAATGAAAAGATTCTATGTCCGGGGTTTCATACCTTCATGACAGGATTTAAAGTCAATACTTACCTCAAACCAGCCCGAAAAGCTACTTCGCAATACTTTTGCCCCTCGAATCGGCTCCCGAATGCTCCGAATCTATCAAAACCACATTTATCACATCAAAATATGCTAGGGAGATGAAACCCACTCGAAAAATATCAATATTAGGCACAATACCCGAAATTGGCTAAAACCTGATCCCCGGGCCCACACCTCAGAACACGATAAACTTTATACCAAAATGATCCTCATCTTCTCACGAGTCTATACATATAAAGAATGCTGAAATCGGAGTCCAAATGACCCCTCAAAACAACCTTAGAAGGTCTCTTAATCTCAAGCCCTAATTCTCTCTTTTTACACTGATTTTCCCCAAATTAACACCACTAATCAGGTCCTTAATCACATATAATCGAGTTATGGAGTCAAGAATCTTACCTCCAAGAGATTTCCCTTTGGTTTCCTCAAGAATCCCTCTCAAAAGCAGCAATCCCATTAAAAAATGGTGGAAAAGTGTGCAAGGGTCGCAGATTGGCTTAATATATAATGCCTAGGTCTTTACACACGATGATCGCGGCAATATGCACGCGATCGCGAAGAACAAAATAGCTGCCCCAAAATTTAATACTACACGATCGCAATTTTAGTCACGCGATCGCGATGTACCATCAGCTACTCCCTCACGCGCCCAATTACTCTACGTGATCGCGCCAGGGACCACGCGATCGCACTGACCAAGGCCGCTCAACTTACGCGATCGCACCCCTATCTCTGCGATCGTGATGCACAATCACATAGTTAGCTAAAACCAGCTGTTTTGCGAACGCATTTAGTTTGCGGCGATCTCATAGTGAAACAGTGTGATGTTCTGCAATTTTGCACCATCTACTATTTTTTACTGCCCGGTCACCCCGACCTGCTCAAATCAACTCTTAAAATTTTGAAACTTGGATGATTGGTTAAACACAATATAATAAGCTATTCTAAAAAAGAAAATTTCAAAAATGACCAAATATTTTGAAAACGATGGGTTGCCTCCCACCAAGCGCCGTTTTTAACGTCGTGGCACGCCGCAAGTCAACTTTACCGATTTTCACGCCACTTGGATGATATGAACTGGGCACCTATCTTGGAATTAAGCTTCTGACCACGAGCGGTGTTGGGTGGTAAGTCGATGACCAACCCACGAATTAATTTCTTCATTTTGCATTTCTTGGCTTTCAAGTGAGGAATGTCATTTTGCTTTCTTGTTCCCTCAAATTGTAATATGTATGGTATTAGTCTTTCCTCCGCGCAATCCTTCATTGGTTCGTGTAGTTCAACTCCCATATCACCACACAATTCCAATGTTGAAAAATGCTTTGAATGTGACATCAAACCTCTAAATTTCAATTCTTTCCAGAATTTGACATCCTCTTTTTACCCCGAACTAGAGTCAATCTCAACAATATTTTCAATCATAATCCCTATTTTAAATCCAAGTCTATATATTCGAATTGGTAAGACCCTTAAAAAGACATACCCTCAATATAGACGCCGAGGCTACATCGCTCGGGGACTAAAAGGCTACGGCCAAACACAACGACTACAGTCAAAAGGCTATGGCTAAAAACAATGACAACGGTCATAAGGCTACATCCGAACACAATGACTACGGTCATAAGGCTACGGCCAAGCTAGCGCGACTCGGGGACGCTCGACCATCTCCATACAATCACAAATACTTCGAAAAGAACAAGTTAACCAGGCTACCCTCCGCATAAGAAAAAGTGCGTCGATAATTCAACTTCAACAATAAAAAGGCTTCGAAACTTCAGCCATCGAGCAATACCTCTCGAGGTGCTCATTTATCCTCACACAACTACTCACAATCGAGGTTCTTATCAAACTGTAGAAAAGTCGGATGAACACAAAAACTTCATAAAAGTCTTTAGCGAGGGAAACTATAGCCATACTAAAGGTCGTGTCGACCCAACACGTAAGAGCCTAAGCGCCAGCTTAAAAAGCCTCAAGGCCAATTAAAAAACCTAAGGGTCGATGAGCTCGAGTCAACACTCGACTCGAGGATTGAGCCATAAACGGTTAACTAAAAGCTCCTAAGGGCCAATTTGTATACCTAAGGGTTTTCTCACCCCGAAGTAAAATTCGTCGGACCAGCTAACGACGATTGAAATTCAAGACAAAAAGAGAATATATACAAGCAAATTGAAAGTATCAATAGATATTTCATATATATATGTATTACAAATATACACTAACAAGTGCTCCCATAGGGAGTCGTATACAAAGCAAAAAAAAAAAAAAAAAGCCTAGTCCACTTTCCCGTCGGGGACTGCGGCTCTATCGGCCTCTTCCTCATTATCCTCAGAATTAGATAGGAGGAATTTGGCGTCATACTCATCTGCCCTAGCCTTCTCTATCTCTTCCGAGAGATCGAAGTCCCTAACGTGGATCTCCAAGAGGGGGGAATATGGTGTGATATGGTACTAAGTAAGAGTTATATGATTAATATAACTATGGAGTAGTAAAGGAAGAATGTGACAAAAATAAGAAAGGGATGAGATTGCACTTATTCAAATCCCCCATATAGGTTACGACTCCAGAACATTATGCAAGCACGACGGTAGGGAGAGGCAGTAAGGGTTCTCGCCCAGATGTTATTGATAAATAAGTGTGAATGAACGCTTGATATATAAGGAGCATGTGCGAGTGGCACGTTTAGACAAAGAAAATAATCCAAGAGAGATTACACGGAATATAGATATGAGAATTGAGTAACGAGTAGTTTGTTGTAATGATCTGGCTGGTCGTTTTGAGCGTTAGAGCCTCGATCCCCTTTTAACTGCTTCCCCCATATCTATTTTTGCCATTGTGTCTTGCCGGGAGGGTTCGTTTTAGGTTATGGAGCGAATTAAGACACTTAGTCTCTTAATTGGAAGCTTAAGTTGGAAAAGTGGTCGGATGTCGACTTTTGTGTAAACAACCTTGGGTTTGAATTGTGATGGCTCCGTTGATTTGGAAATAGGAGCGCGTCCGGAATGTGATTTGGAAGTCCTTAGTAGAATTAGACTTGAATTGGTGAAAATTAAAAATTTTACAATTTTAGTTGGCAGTGGAAATTTTGATATCATGCTCGGAATGGAATTCTGAAAGTTAGAGTAGGTTCGTAGTGTCATCTGTTACTTGTGTGTAAAATTTGAGGTCATTCAGACGAGATTTCATATGTTTCTACGTCGTTTGTAAAATTTTGAAATTTCAATGTTCATTAGGCTTGAATCCGTGTGTAATTCATGTTTTTGATGTTTTTCATTGCGGTTTGAAGGCTCCACTAAGTTCGTATGGTGTTTTAGGATTGGTTGGTATGTTTGGTTGAGGTCCTAGGGGCCTTGGGTGAGTTTCAGGTGCTTAACGAATGAAAATGAACTTAGGAGAATTTGTTGAGTTGCTGGTTATAGTGTCTTTTGCACCTGCGGTGGGAGGTCCGCAAGTGCGGCCCTGCAGAAGAGAGGCTAGGATTGCGTGTGTGCCTGTAGGCCTGGGAGTCAGTGGTCGTAGATGACACGAGTGGGCCGCAGGAGTTGAGGCACATTTTGCGGAAGGGTAGTGCAGGTGTAGAGAGGAGTAGGATTCAAGGTTCCGCAAAAGCGCCCGATTAGCTGCAGAAGCGCATCCGCAGATGCAGACATAGATACGAAGGTGCAGACTATGGAACTTAATGAAAACTCGCAGATGTTGCAATCGTAGCCGCAGAAGCAGGACCGCATATGCGGTCCTGCGATCGCATAAGCGAGAATCGCTGGGCAGAAAAGGGGAATTTCAAGGGTTTGAAGTTCATACCACAAAATTTAATTAGGAGCTCGGTGGAAGGTGAAATATCGAGAGATTTTCAGGGAGAACTATTGGGTAACGATTCCTAACTCTATTTTGATCATATTTCATTAATCGATTGTGTTTTTTTACATCTAATTAATGAATTTGAGTGAGGATGTTGGGAGAATGGGGGAAAAGTTCCCCAACAAAAAAATTGAGTTTTTTGTGGGATTAGGCGTCACATTTGGATAATTTTTGTTCGAGTGAACTCGTGAGTGAATGGGTGTTCGTAATTTGTGACTTTTACCCGATTTCGAGATGTGGGCTCGGGGAGGCCTTTTGAGCGATTTTCCAATTTCTTGCTTTAACTTTGCTTCCGTTCGTTAGATTAGTTTCTTGTAGTTATATTTATGTTATGTAATTGGTTTTGGCGTATTCCGGCAAATTAGAGTCGGATGTTCGTGGAAAAAGTGTAATTTTGGATTGAGTTAAGCTTGGTTCGAGTCAAGTGGCTTGCCTTACCTTGTGTGCGGGAACTCCCCTTAGGGTTGATACTCCTCTACCCTAGCCTGCTCTATCTATTCCGCGAGATCGAAGCCCCTAGTAAGGATCTCCTCGAGGGTTTCCCTTTGGGAACTGCTTCGGGCATAGTCGCTCCTCGTACTCTCACGATCGAAAGCCCTTCTCTACTCGGCTAGAGCATCGGCAACATCTTTTAAATACATGGCCATTTTCTCTTCGACCTTAGATCGGATCTCTTTGGCTTCAGCCCGGGCATCCACGACATCGGCCTTCATTTTCAAAAGGTCAGACTCGAGCCTTGCAATCCTGCTCATCTGGACCGAGCCATTTTCACGAGTATTCCGGAGTTGCACCTCGAGGGCAGAAACCTTGGCTAGAGCATTCTTCTTGGCCGCAACTTAGGCATTGATCTGAGCCCTTAGCTCGGTGCACTCATACTCGGCTTGACCAACTCTTCCCCAAAGTCGTTCCAGGTCCTCTGTCCTTTTCTGCAACTGAAACAACAGAATATTAACCTCCGAAGAAAGGAGAAGAAACATGCATGTCCTTAAAACTAAGGTTACCTGTCACTCGACGAAGCTTTCGTAGCTCTAGCTACGATTTATTTCACAACGGAAGTGTATCAAATCCTTAGATCTTTTATCAGCCTAAGTGATTTTTCCCCATCCAAGGCTCTTCGCAACCGAGCCTCACATCGGAGCAACTCAGACTTGATCCTGTCGAAAGCCTATGAAAAAAAAGCATCAGTCAGAAAATGAGAACGAAGCTAATAGAATCACGGAGATCATCGAAGCTTATTAAAAAGCAGAAGTGCTGAGCCTCCTCAAAGGCCGAGCGAGAATCTTTGGGTGTGGCCTCTTCGGCCCTTAGTTGAATTGTCTCTAGAGGGGACATAATCATTCGGGATTCCGCTCCCATCAGGTGGCCCTTGGCCCTGAACATCCCTCGAAGTACCTTCGATGGGAGAAGAAAACGACGATAGAAGACCTGTCTCCGTTGAAGTACCTTCGACGAGGGAAGGAGACGATGGCAAGGGAGGAACCACTCTCTTGAGGCTGGAGACCTCGGACCTGGCAGGCTCAACTTCATCGCCTTTATGCCTCCGGGCGGCCCCGAGGCCGACGATCCTTCCTCTTCTCCAAGTGGACATGGTCTCATCTCGGAGAATTCTCCAATGCCTGCAGCCAAAAAGTTAATAAAAAGGAAAGATTTTCCTAAGAGAACAAAGTTTACGGCACTCACCATGGTGTTTGTCCTCCCATCTACCCTTTGACAGGTCTCGCCACTTACGCGTATCATTAGCTTTCGAGTCCAGTCCGACATGTGGGGACCTCATTTGGCAGACATGGGATTGCTGCAGGAAGGGAAAGAAGACATTATTACGGAGTCCGCCTCCCCTATGAAAAAATGATAAAAACACTAGTGTACCACTTACGTGTGAAATTCCATTTCTCGTGAAATGGCAGGAACTCCGCCGGGATAATATCGGTGGTCCGCACGTGGATGAATCGGCTCATCCACCCTCGGTCCACATCCTTTTCATCGCTGGTAGCAATGGGCTGGTTGGATCGACGTCAGAGAGTGATCATACCCCGATAGTGCAAGGGATGATATAACCTAATGAGATGACTAAGGGTGAACTCAAGCCTGGATTTTTCCGTGAAGAACCTTATCATCAATACTATCCTCCAGAACGATGGGTGAACCTGTGCCAGGGTAACCCAATATCTCCTACAATAACAAATACGACTCTGTCAGGAGGACCCAACGTAAAGGGGCACGTATATACGTTCAAAACCCCCTCTACATAGGACATGATGTCCTCTTCCAGGGAAGGCACTTCCAATACCACCGTTTCTCCCCATCCGTAGTCTCACCTCACTACCTCGAGGTGTTGTTCTCCTATTGATGGGATGAACCTCGAGGCATACTCCCGATGGCCCCGGACATTGGGAGGTCTCTCTAACGTAATGTTCCTCCTCGAGACAAAGCAGTTCGAGGTGCGTTCATCAAACATCGATGGTGTACCATTGATCGAGCAAGAAGCAGAGGCCGAGTTCTCCTCTTGTTGCTGAATGGATTCAGGTAAGGCAGCCATATCTATGGTAAAACAAGAGACAAGAGATAAAGCTCGAAGCAAGAACCTTAAACTAAAGGAATATAAGAATTGATGAGAGAAAAAACTCTATGAAAAAGACAGTTGCTCAAAGCGGAAAAGTCTTCAAATGTATAAAGCACGTACATATATACAGTAGGCGGTGACTGTTCGCCTTCTTTGAAAGCCAATTCACTCTGACAATGCCATTACAACTTTTGTGGAAGTGTGCCGGTGGGACCACATCAGTCACTTAACAAGTCATTTCATATGAATGACGCCGTCATGCAACGTTCGAGGGATTAAGGTCCCCATCAACCTAGCCTTGAGACGGTACTCGTTCTCGAAGATCCTTTCCACTAAAAGAACGAGCTCTAAAGAGCTATCAATCTAGCCTCGGGATGGTACCCGATCTCGAGGATCTCTGCTACTAAAATCAAAGGCTCTAAGGAGATATCAATGTCAATCTAGCCTCGAGATGGTGCCCGATCTCGGGGATTCATGCCACTATAATTATGGGCTCCAAGGAGGTAATATCTATCTAACCTCGAGATGGTTCCCAATCTCGAGGATCCCTGTTACCGTAGGAATAGGCTCTAAAAGAGCTATCAGTCCAGCCTCAAGTTAGTACTGATCTTGAGGATCTCTGCTTCTATAGTTACAAGCTTTAAGGAGCAATCATTATCAATCTAGCCTCGAGATGGTGCGCGATCTCGAGGATCCATATTACTATAATTATGGGCGCTAAAAGAGCCGCCAATATAGCTTCGCGATGGTGCCCGATCTTGAGGATCTTGGTTGCTACAGGTATAAGTTCTAAAAAGAACTATCAAGATCCACAGATCGATCTAGCCCTAAGATGGTGCCCAATCTCGAGGGCCTCTAATATTCCAAGTATGGGCTCTAAAGAGGCGACATCGGGATTCAAGAGATTGTCATTACATTGAAAAATAGAAGACTTAAAGCAAAAAATCCTTTTGCATTCACCAAAATATATTTACAGAATAAGTCTTTACAAAGCTCCCTCGAGGATTCCATATGCAAAAAAAAAAAGCAACAAAAAAAGCAAAAATAGTGAATCGAGTCTATTCCTTGCTTTCACTGTTATCTGAGCCACTACCAGAGTCGCTATCGGAGTCCTCGTCTGAGAAAGTTGAAAGTGCTGACTCTTCTTCTAAAGCCCTGGCCTTCTCAATCTTGGCAGAGAGATCGGCACCCTTGGCATTTTCTTCTTCGATGGCCTGCCTCCTAGTTTGTGAACGAGCATGGGCAATGGCCCGAGCAAGTTTGAGCCCGGCCTCTTCAGATATCTACCTAGCCCGATTATTGGCGGCAACTACATCTCTTTTATATAGGGTCACGTTCTCATCAACCTCAAACATGGCCGCATTTAATGAAGTGGCCTCCTCCCGGGCACTCCGGAGGAGATTCTGTGTCAAGGTCAACTCTCCGCGCATCAGGTCCCTCTCCGAGGCCACAACCTCATTTTGCCTTTTCTGCTCGAAGATCTCTGTGTCCTTGGTTGCAGCCTTCTCCTGAAGTTGACCCACCAGGGCGTGCTTCTGCTCGATCTGCAAAGACAAATCAAAATGGTAAATACCAAACTATGAATGAAAAGATGAACTCTTGAATGCCATGTTACATGCTCGGCGAAGTTAGTTCGCTCCTGATGTAGTCCCTCAAGACTGGCATGAAGCTCATTCAGATCCTCGTCCTTTCGGGAAGAGGATGTCTTTGACTTATTCAGCTCCGAGGTATGCATCTCGAGCTCCTCCTCGCGCAAAACATGCTCGTCTTGAAGCTTAGAAAAGGCCTGGTCATACAACTTCTTGACCTACAATACTGAGGAAAGACATTAGACAAACATGGATAGAAGTGCAAAGCACAAGTGATATGTCAAAGAAAGTTACCTTCTTTTGAAGCTTTCCAGCCTCCTCGAAAGCAACGTGGGCATCAAGGTCGGTATCCTCATCAAAGCCGACGAAGTAATCTCTAAATGTGTCACCCTCTTCCCGAGAGATAGCCACATCGGCAGCGCCCCTGTTCTGCGCGTCCCTTATTTCCCAAGGGAAAATGAAAGGGCCCAAATTGAAGCCGCCCACATCATCGATTTCTATCGGGGCTTCTTCCCGACCTCGAAGGACTTTGGCACCAGGCCCTCCGAACTCATCAATACGGACTGTACCATGTTCGGTGATTGGCTCGGGGACTGCGCCCAAGCCCTTCTCATGGACCCCTTTTGCGCAAGTTTATTCCACACCGACCGACTCCGATTCAGCGGCCCGATGCTCAACAGTCATTGGAGCATCCACGCTCTACCTTAACCTTTGTATCAAAGGGCGTTCATCCTTGTTATCATCTTCATCTGCAGCGTGAAGACTTGTAGCAGCATCCGAAGTCAAGACCGTAGCATCGGTCTTAGGCTTTCAGACCTTGTTTATTTATTTATTTTGGAGACTCATCCGATGTCTCCTTTTTCCTCTTCTTACCCTTGTCGGGTTTCGAAGTTTCATCTTCACAGGAAGGGGGTGGTCTCAGCGAAAAGCCTTCCGCTAGGCTTGCATAGGCAAGATATATCAAAATTTCTGCTACAAAGAGTGCCTATATGAAATCCGGCAACAACGACAAGGAGGGCTTACAATGGTTCTTGGCCTACCACCGCGTCTTGGCCAAGTCACGCCAAGATCACTTGTTTTAAGGGAAGGCAAAATATATTTGCTTGATCCACCCCGGCAGGTTCGAAACCGCACCAGGGAACCAAACGGTGGTTGCATAATCAAAAAAAATCAGTTCAGATGAATAAGGGGCACTAAAGTATACTCGATGTAGTGATAATTACGCTTCACATTCCATTCTTCCAGGAATGGCATCTTGTTTGGAGGGATAATGTCTGAGGTTCTTACTCTGACGAAGCGGCTCATCCATCCCCGGTATTTGTCCTCATCGATGCTCGCAAAATATGTCTTGGCGAATCGATGGTGCAGCTTGATTAAACCCCCTCAAAAGAGACGGGGGCTATACAACCTTATTAAGTGGTCGAGGGTGAAGGCCATTGGCGAAATATCAGAGACTATACACGAACTTCCAGAAGGAAGAATATATCTGACCGAGTGTCACTCGGTACTGATGGCAAAAGTCAAGTATCACCGGGTCTATTGGTGGAGAATGACTCTACGGTACCTAGAGTGAATGGATATGTGTATACACTGAGGAAACCAGCTTTGTGTATCAATGTGCTTTCCTCAGCTTCGGGGATTTCAATTTGTACTGCCTCCCCCAGTGGGAGCCTGTTTTTACTCTCTCCGCCTTGGTTACCACACTGATGTACTAAGACAAGGGGCTCACATCGGCCCGGTATGGAAGGAGGTCTATCGATGGTAAAGTCAGAGATCGTATCGAAAGGGCGTAGAATATATTTCTTAATACTCGCTGGTGTTTTTGGTTTGCCCTTGGACGGGCATGCAGAAGAAGAGGTGCCCTCTTTTCTGGGGTACCGTCTTAGATGTTTTTGCCATTACTATGAAAGGTTTCTAAGGAAGGGGATGCAGAAGCAAGCACATAGGTAAGATTGATGCAGAAGATGACGAACTCGGATCTAAAAACTTGAGGATGTTGTATAAGTATGACTGATAAACACCTAAGGTATTTATAGAACCCATTTGGGAAAAAGTTTGAGAAGTTGGAAAGTCGAACCAAAACGGTTAGTGGGATTCTCGATAATCGTGTTGACGGTGACCTCTACGCAGCCTTTAAGTCACGTCATTTAATGCTCTGACGAGGCTGGAATCATGATGGAAGTATAGAAGAGGCAAGAGTTCAAGACCGTTTCTTGTCATTTCACTTTAAGAAACGCGGGGACTATCTGTACACGGCTAAAATCGGAGAGACCGATTTTATGATCATTATAGCTTTCCACTGACCGCCTTTAGAACGTTCGATGCACAGCTCGAGCTTCGACCTTGAGGGTTTCCTATGCTCGACCTTGGGGCAGTATAAATTGGTGGCTATCATGGACGAGCGGGAAGCTCCCGAAAGGCACGTGGTTAAAGTTAACTAGGTATGAAAGAATAGTACAAGTCCGTACCGTGGCATTAAATTGTTGTAACAACTATTATCTTTGTAATAAATGTTTATGTACTATGTTGGGATTCCCTCCTCCTATATAAAATGGACCCTTATCATTTTTTGCACACATGATATTATATATAAGAACATTCTCTCCTCTCTAACTTAAACACTCTTCATTGTCAATTCCTTCAATTTATTGCCTACATTTATTGGGTTCCATTTATTGTTCTTAATTTATTACTCGTCATTGATCATAAAGAGCCCTCTTCTATGCCCTTAGAACTGTTAAGATCTCCATCGATCTCCCATTGTTAACGTCGTATCTCAACCTTGAGGCCAAAGCTCGGCCAACTCGAGACTCCGACCAGGGGCAGTTTGGTTTGCATATTTCCACTATCTTTTACTCTTATCTTATTTCCCTAACTCCTACTTAGAATCTATTTCTTAACAACTAGTATTAAAATAAATCACGTATTTTTAGAACCACAAATAAATTTAATTGTAATTACCATTTTAAAGGTAAACATAACCCAAAATGGTGGATGGATTGTTAGAATTAGCTGACATTTCTGAAGGATAGTGCAAACGTGGCAAAATATCTCCTTGGGAGACACCCAGATGGTGCACTCTATAATTGTATAGTCAGATATGAATACTAGAATGTTGAGAGATTTCAGAAGATAGGCAATAGGAATCCTAGAAGTGAAAAATATTTACTTGAGTATGACTCTCGCCCCTAGGTAAAAGAGAATTTTAGGCGACCCGAAGAGCCAGTGAGATGAATCAAGGGGAGCCAAAAGTGATAGAATGTTTTGTTGAAGTTTTCAGAATAAAGTGATAAAGAGAAATATTAGCAGGAGAATAATATGAAGAGAGTAAATTAAGCATTATGAATAAGATGTGATAAATGAGTGATAACGCTAATTCAAAATATGACATGATGACAGAGTCTATAGTCAAGTTAAGGGAAGACAAGAGGAGACTGACCTTGAAATAATAAAAGAGCATAAGCCATAAGTCTTATCCTCATTTCGAGAAGAAAGTTGGTGACTCCAATGTGATTACCAGAAGGAAAAATTAGACCTCGGAGTAATAGAAATCACTGTGGGATAGTGAACAAGGTAAATAGAACATGAATTAGGGACCAAAGGATTGATAATAGTTGGCATTGTTAGAATTTCAGAGACCGCGTTTCGCCAATAATAGAATGGGCGAAAGAAGAACAACCTTTGAAGGTCGTTCGGGAAGACACTTCCCTAAAGCAAGCACTGTGAGTAGATTTATGCTCAAGGGACTAACTGTGCCAGTTACAGTGGGTGTCAACGTCATGAGTAAAAAAAATTGTTATCCTTGGTACAGAAGGGTTTATTACTGCAAGGCGAGTAAGAGTCAGCGAAGATGTGAAAAGATGCCAAAGATGAAGAGGGGGAATATGGTGTGATATGGTACTAAGTAAGAGTTATATGATTAAGATAAATATGGAGTAGTAAAGGAAGAATGTGACAAAAATAAGAAAGGGATGAGATTGCACTTATTCAAATCCCCCAGATAGGTTATGAATCCAGAACATTACGCAAGCACAACGGCAGGGAGAGGTAGTAATGGTTCTCGCCCAGATGTTATTGATAAATAAGTGTGAATGAATACTTGATATATAAATAGAATGTGCGAGAGGCACGTTTAGACAAAGAAAATAATGCAAGAGAGATTACACGAAATATAGATATGAGAATTGAGTAACGAGTAGTTTGTTGTAACGATCTGGCCGGTCGTTTTGAGTGTTAGAGCCTCGATCCCATTTTAACTGCTTCCCTCATATCTATTTCTGCCATTGTGTCTTGACGGGAGGGTTCGTTTTAGGTTTTGGAGCGAATTAAGACACTTAGTCTCTTAATTGGAAGCTTAAGTTGGAAAAGTGATCGGATGTCGACTTTTGTGTAAACGACCTTGGGTTTTAATTCTGATGGCTCCGTTAATTTTGGACATAGGAGCGCATCTGGAATATGATTTGGAAATCCGTAGTAGAATTAGGCTTGAATTCGTGAAAGTTAAAATTTTGGCGATTTTAGTTGGCAGTGGAAATTTTGATATCATGCATGGAATGGAATTCTGACAGCTGGAGTAGGTTTGTACTGTCATTTGTGACTTGTGTGTAAAATTTGAGGTCATACGGATGAGATTTTATATGTTTTGACGTCGTTTGTAGAATTTGGTAATTTCAATGTTCATTAGGCTTGAATCCGTGTGTAAATCGTGTTTTTGATGTTGTTCAATGTGGGTTGTAGGCTCCACTAAGTTTGTATGGTGATTTAGGATGGGTTGGTATGTTTGATTGAGCTTCCGGGGGCTTCGGGTGAGTTTCAGGTGCTTAACGAATGAAAATGGACTTAGGAGAATTTGTTGAGTTACTGGTTATGGTGTCTTTTGCACATGTGGTGGGAGTTCCGCAAGTGCGGCCCCGCAGAAGAGAGGCTAGGATTGCAGGTGTGCCTGTAGTCCTGGAAGTCAGTTGTTGTTGATGCAACGAGTGGGCCGCAGGAGTGGATGAACATTTTGCGGAAGGGTAGTGCAGGTGTTGAGAGGAGTAGGATCCAAGGTTCCGCATAAGCGCACGATTAGTTGCAGAAGCGCATCCACAGATGCGGACATAGATAAGAAGGTGCATACTATGGAATTTAAGGAAAACTCGCAGATGTTAGAGTTCTAGCCGCAGAAGCGGGACCACATATGGGGTCCTGCGATCGCAAAAGCGAGAATCGCTGGGCAAAAAAGGGGAATTTCGAGGGTTTGAAGTTCATACCACAAAATTTAATTACTAGCTCGGTGGAAGGTGAAATTTCGAGAGATTTTCAGGGAGAACTATTGGGTAACGATTCCTAACTCGATTTTGATCATATTTCATTAATCGATTGTTGTATTCTACATCTAATTAATGAACTTGAGTGAGGATGTTGGGAGAATGGGGGAAAAGTTCCCCAAACAAAAATCTGATTTTTGAGTGGGATTAGGCGTCACATTTGGATGATTTTTGTACGAGTGAACTCGTGAGTGAATGGGTGTTCGTCTTTTGTGAATTTTACCCGATTCCGAGACGTTGGCCCGGGGAGGCTTTTTGAGCGATTTTTCAATTTCTTGCTTTAACTTTGCTTCCGTTCGTCAGATTAGTTTCTTGTAGTTAAATTTATGTTATATAATTGGTTTTGGCTTGATTTCGGCCGTTCAGAATCGTATTCGTGGAAAGAGTGTAATTTTGGTTTAATTTGAGCTTGGTTCGAGGTAGGTGGCTTGCCTTACCTTGTGTGGGGGAACTCCCCTTAGGATTGGTACTATTGTTGTTATATGAGTGCCGTGTACGTGAGGTGACGAGTGCGTACACGGGCTTTTTGTGTGTAAACCCGATTTTCATTAAATAGTAACAGGTCTTTCCTCAAATTTGAACTTTTTAGCATGTGTAGCATTCTGTTAGATTAGGAAAGCATGCCTACTTGCCTTAGTTGTCTACTTGAACTACGTGCAGCATGTTTAGTGGTCTTACATGCCTTCCTTATCTTGTACTTAGGATAAATTACAAAACTCAATGCCATGATCATTGAATCTTGTTGTTTTGCTGCATTTTTACTTAGGGACTACGAAACGGTATTCCGAGAGATCCCCCATGTACTGCATATTTACTTTGGGACTACGGGAATGAGATTTATTTTGGGATTAGAAGTACTATGCTATTTCAAACAAATGATAAGTTATTCGTGAAGGTGAAATTGTAAGCAAATCGAAGAAAATAAATTTCATCGAAGTTTGTCATTTTGGGATAAAATACGGCCCACGCTAAAATATTCGGTGGGCCATATTTTATCCGAAAATGACAAACTTCGATGAAATTCATTTTCTTCGATTCACTTACAATCTCACCTTCACGAATAACTTATCCTTTGTTTGAAATAGCATATGACCATGATAGTATGGTGTATAAAGTGTGCTAAAAGTAAGTGGTATTTTAAGTAATTTGAGATAGTTCTTAATTATGTGGATAATTGGTTAATTATTTGATAATGGGATATTATCAAGTTAATGAAGAGCTTAATGGTTAATTAATCATGATTTTGGATAAAGTTGAACCCCATTAACGTTGCAGCCCAAGGACTTTATATGAATGTGACTCTTGAAGTCACATGAATTGTGGCAAAACATGGAAAATGCTTGGCCAACTAAGCCACAAGTGGGGCCCACAACCACTTAGTAAGAAACTTATCAAAAATCAAGAAGATTATGCTTGAATCAAAACACCAACACTTCCAATGATTATTTTGGCTTCGACAGACGTTAATCTTGAAACAAAACAATTCCAACATTATTTCTTAGCACCTTAGCAACGTAAAATTTTGCAGTTCTAAAGGAGTACGGTGTAATCTTTCTCAAGAATATCATATGGATTTTCCCCTACTTCAATCAGTCATTACGTGATTTGTTGCAATTCACGTGTGTTAAAGGGATTGTAAAGCGAATCGACTCAGGTATGTTAAAGTTATCCCTTCATTCTTTTGTCATGATCGATATGACACAAATGAAACGAGCACATGCGCAATTTCCATAAATGACACTATTCATAGAAATACTAGAGATGCTTATGTTCTTGATTCCCCATGTGTCATATTATTCGATCATCTATTCATGGGTCTCAGAAAATATGTAAGTTGATAAAATTTATTTCATGATATTAATCAGATGCATAATGGTTTTACGATGTTCCGAGAGATTATATTGACGTACTTCTCATGCATTGCATTCATTTACATTGACCCATGACCAGATGGCATTATATACGCGTATATATATATATATATATATATATATATATAT
>ML254030.1:35947-50570 GCA_005239495.1 Nicotiana undulata
CCCTACCTATATATATATATATATATATATATAGGATATGAGAAAAGGCTACGACGTAATATGCGCACCACCACCTGATCAGCTGGTATACATTGATGATTTTCCCACAGTGGCCGAGATGATATGATGGGATGCCCTCAAAGGCTTGACGATGTTATGAATACATGTAACTATGCACGACATGATATACATACGCGTATGCATGACATTATGAGTATTTTATTATTCACACAGTTATTCAGACTTACATGTCGAGTCTTTTACTCCATGTTCCTCTCATGTCTATTATTTACTGATTTTTCATTCCTTACATACTCGGTACATAATTTGTACTGACGTCCCTTTTGCTCGCAGGTCCTTATAGACAAGTCGAGAGTCCTCTAAGTAGGCTAGAAGCTCAGCGGAAGATGTTGATGCACTCCATTTCTCTAGGGTTTCTTATTTGTTCATTATGATTAGTACACGTGTTAGTTGGTACGGCGGGGTCAATCCCAACATTTAAGATAAATATGTACTCTAAGAGGCTTGTAGATAGATGTCGTGTGTACAGATATTTGTATGGCCTTTTCGGCCTATATTTAATGTATATAATGGATCACGTTGGCCTTATAGGCCCGTATGTCATATGTATAAGTTTCTAAATCTGGATGGGTCGTTCTGTGTCGGGTATTACCTCATGTTTACTCTGGTAGTATCATGATGTGTCTTCTAGCCCACCTATTTATGAGGATGTAATGAGAAATATACGTTACATTGGAACTCGGTTAACTAAGGTACCCGGTGACCTTAGCGGCTCATCAGTTTGAGCCGTGACAAAAGTGGTATCAGGGGGTTTCTTTCCTAGGGTGTCTACAAGCCGTGTCTAGTAGAGTCTTGTTTATGGGTGTGTCGTGCACTACACTTATAAGAAGGAGGCTATAGGGCATTTAGGACTATCACTCTTTCTTCTTACTTTAGATCGTATGGTAGAGCTTAGTGTCACAACCCAAGCCGATGGGCCGCGGAGGGCACCCGGTACCTTACTCAACCATGTACCCACGTAACGTATCTTTCTTATTACATCATAATATACACATGACATACGGGCCTAATAGGAAAACATGATCATTTATAAACTCAAAACATAGGCCAACGAGGCCGTACAATCTTTCACGTACACGACATATGTCTACAAGCCTCGAAGAGTACATACTTATCATAAAGGTCGGGATTGACCCCTCTGTACCAACTAATACATGTACTAATCATACTAACCAAATAAGAAACCCCGGAGAAATGGAGTGCATCAACATCTTCCACTGAGCTTATAACCTACTTGGAGGACTCTCGACCTGTCTATCAGGACATGTGGTCATGAAACATAGCGTCCTCGGGAAAAAGGAACGTCAGTACGAATAATGTACGGAGTATGTAAGGCACATAAATAAGTACATAACAGACATGGACGAAATATAGAGTAAATGACTCAACCTTTAGGTCTGGATAACTCTGTAAATCATGAAATAATTATAGTGTCATGGATATGTGTATGAATGTCATGTCATGCATAGGTACATGTCTCATAACATCATCAGGACTTTAAGGGAATCCCATCATATCATCTCGGCCATTGTGGGCAAAATCATCAACCTATACCAGCTGATCAGGTGGTGGTGCGTATATAACGCTGTTGTCGCGTCCTCTTTTTCCTCGCGATGTCCAGGTTTCAACATCTTTGGGACAACTCATTTCCTTTTGGGAAAGAGGTATATAAATTGAAGAGTCGCCACCTAACAGATTTAAGGTGCGTTAGGGCACCTAATGCAGATAACTCATAAACCGGTTTACATTACCAGAGATTGGGTAAGGGCTCAAAATTACCTTGAGGGGAAGGTGTTAGGCACCCCTCGAGGTCCACAACGGTTGGTCCCGACCAAATTCATTTTTTGTGAATTAGTCATTAAGGAAATAAAGCAATTTAAACACACAGGGATCATTAAAAACGGGAATAAAAGGAGACCTAAGTTTACTAGCCTATAGGATCACTTCTGTGCAATACTCGGTAAACTTACCTCAAATAGAGGTGCTACGTGTAGCATTAGCGCACATGTCATCTTATCCTTTACTACCCAGTTACCCTCCCCTTGATGGTTATATAAGCGATTCAAATTGAATGCGTACTCTATGCGTGCATTATCCGTCCCCAACCTATGGTCCTGTATGTGTTTATGATTTCTATGAAGGTGGTTCTAGACTCATCTATGGTGCTTAAAAGGATAAAACTAAGCGTTAGGCCAAAAAAATAGGAATGTCATATAACAGAGCAATTAAAGTCTCACATTTACCTCTACAAATAAGCAGACAATTGCACTTCTCAGAATATATGCAGTATTTTACTAAGGCGAGGCAGTGAATGCCTAATCAGTTTGCCTGCTAATTTTATCACTTCATGAATCTGATCAGTTTATAAGTAGTCAAAAAGAAATACAGTATTACATCTTCAGGATTTTAGTTGTCCTACAGACTTGCCTAGGCGTGGATTAGAAGTATCCTATGAACTTGTCATCTAAACGTTAATCAGAGCCATAATAAAGCAATGAACGATTCTTAAACGGGTAGATTCTTTATTCATTAGACCCTATAGGAATGATGTCTAGGTGCTAAATAATCACAAACATTACAGAATTGGTTTTACATGTTCATGTCTATAAGATGATATCTAGGTGTTGGGTCTGCTTTTATAATTATTCCTTATAGGCATGATTGCTAAATGATGAAACTTACTTTATACGATTTAACTATAGGCATGGTATTTAAGCGGGTACAATAAAAGTCCTAGAAGTATGATCTTTAATGCACATAGGAAAGTTTATGAACATGATTGTTAAGGAAGAATTGATAAACAACCTAGAACTAGAATTTCTAATGCAGATGTGAGTATGCAGAATTTTAGAAATGGAAGTTTAGAACAAATAGTATGATAAGCCTATAAAACTTGTTTTCTAATGCACATAACAATCCTATAAGCATGGTTTCTAATGCATGTAGATAATCATAACAATCCTAGGAGCATGATTTCTACCCGATTCCCCACAAAATATATATAAAAGTCCCTCCAATTTTACCAATATCCCCAATATCTGTTTTTACATGAATTATTACAGACCAAATATAACTGAATTATAGAATAAACACTGCTAAATTATAGGGAGCCTAGATAGGCCCAAAAGTAAACTCTAAATTATGCCAGCATCTCATACTACACCAAATGGTATCTGGTGTGTCAAATTTTCCAAGGGCCTCAAGGACCCCGGGCAATGCTCACACCAGAAACCCTTTAAAGAAACAGTTTTGTGCATAAGTGTGGAAGAGCCAACCACAATTTGTCAGATTTCAGAGGAGTCTCCTGGACTTCTAGGCAGTGCTCACACTAGAGGGGCAGGACCCTAGATATTCTAAAAGTAGGAGTTGAAAATAGTGCTTGAAAATGGAAATAGTTTTAAGAAAACAGTTTAAAGGTATAAATGGAATAAACAGAGTCACTGCAACACTCTGAAACAAAGGCTTCAGCAAACAAACAACAAACAGGAACATGGTCACAAAGTTTCAAAGCAAAGCTTCATATTGCCCAGATTTAACTTAGTTCATTGATTAGCCCTGGGTGGGCATATAACTTGCTATAAACAAAATGTTTACCGTGAAAATGGTAATTACAATTGTATTTAGTTACATGGTTTTAAAAATATGTGATTTATCTTAATATCAGTTATTGAATAATTGTAGCTATGTGCGTAAAGACGGAACGTAATGAAAGCAGTTGAAAAGCTAGAAAGAAGCAAACCAGAGCACCTTAGGTCGAAGGCTCGATGTCGACCTCGAGGATCTGTGAGACCGAGGTTTGGGCCTGGGTCGAAAGATCGATGGAACTATAACAGACTTGTGTGCCTTAGGAAACGCTATTTATGATCAATGATAGGCTATGAATGAAGAACAAGTAACGAAAAATAGTAAATATGAGTAAATGAGCTAGTAAATAGAGACAGAGAATGTTTTGATAATAAAAGTAGAGAATTTTCTTTGTGCCTTGTATTTAATAATGTGTCCAATGATTCCTTTACAAAATAACAAGGGTTACCCTTATATAGTAGGGAGGGTCCCAACATAGTACATCAATATTTATTACAAAGATTTTGATGGATTCAGCTAGTTAATGCCAAAGTACGGAGTTTTAGTTCTTCGTAGGGATGCCTTCCTCGATCTTTGTGTCGTTCCTTGCACCGACTCTAGGTCTATGTCCTCTTGGATCGAGGGTACGCGAGGCTTCGAGATCAGAATCGAAGCCGCACTCGAGACCTCAAATGAATAAGCCACCGAATATAAACATAAAATTGGCCCCTCCAAGTTTAGCCGCACACAGATAGTCCCTACATTTCATATAATGAAGTTATAAGAAACGACCTTGACGTGGATCTTTCCTGGGCTTTTCACAATGATGTTAAATTCATTACGTTGGCCTACCATACGACTCAAAACATCCCGTCGAATCGTTTCCTTAGGAGATTGATTGCTCTTCCTCTTCATTTTCCCCAAAAAAGGGTAATGATGGCATTGTCGGTTGGTTTCCCCATAAGCATTGATTGCTTATTTTGTAAGGTTACTGACCTTATATAAATAGGGGGTTTCCGAACTTCAAACTCCATTCTTCTAATCTTCAAACTCCATTCTTCCATTCTTCAACAGACTTAAATCCTTTCCATTCATCTCTGTTTTTTTGTCTTTATGGTGCAAACCTAAGTCTGCACGGTCGTTTGGTGGTGGCCCTTTAGGACCGATCATCACTTCCTTCTCGGAGCCCTCCCCCACTAGTAGGGATATTGGGTTTTTGTTGTTGTTCTTATTATTACTGCTATTGTCTGCCCTAGGAAACGAGGGAAGGGCCTCGAATGCCCTCCACGCCGGAAGGCATGAAGTGCATATATTGTTGCTCATCTTTGCATGAAGTACCTATATTGATGCTCATCTCTCTTAACTTCAACCGGATGTGGTATTTCACCCTCTTTGCCTCCCATGAGGTGAGGAGGCAATATCCACCGATTTTGGCGTGCCACACCTGTTCGATGTTTTGAGAAATGGCTTCTTAGTGGTTGTAACGACCTGGCCGATCGTTTTGGAGAGTTAGCGCCCTGATCCCCTGACACATGTTCCTCCCTTGTCTTATTAGGTTAATGGAACGAGTCGGAGCATTGAGTGATTAAAATTGGAGTATTTTTGGACATATAGTCCTTTAAGGTGAGCTTTAAGCTTAGAAATTGGGTTGGAGCGGGAGCTGTGTGAAGACGGATCCGGAATGGAAATCTGTCCACTTCGTTAGCTCCGTTGAGTGATTTCGTGGTTGGGAGCGTGTTCGAAATGTGTTTTTGAGGCCAGGCGTAGATTTAGGCTTGAATTGGCGAAAGTTAGAATTTCGGCGATTTCGTCCGATAGGTGAGATTTTGATATCGGACTCGGAATGGAATTCTGAAAGCGGCAGGATGTCCGTAATGTCATTTATGACCTGTGTGCAAAATGTGAGGTCATTCGGACAAGTTTAGACGTGGTTCGGCGTCGGAGGTGAATTCTTGAAAATTCCTAAGTTCTTAGGCTTGAATCTATGCTTATTTGATGATTTTGATGTTATGGAGCGTGTTTTTAAGGCTCGACCAAGTTTGAATAAGGTATTTGGACTAGTTGGTTGTTTTGGTTGAGGTCCCGGGGGCCTCGGGTGGGTTTCGGGTGTTCAAACGGACACATCTTGGCCTTAACCCATTGCTGGTTTGCTGGTTTTACACCAGCAGTTTCTGGTTCACTGCGATCGCAGGGCATTAGCCGCGATCGCAGAGGGTAAATCATGGAAGCCTCGAGTTTGTTCTCTGCGGTCGCAAGGTATGGTCCGCGATCGCATAGCTTTCTAAGTTTGGTCTCCGCGATCGCATTCAACAGGTCGCGATCGCATAGGGTTTCAGGCTTGAGGGGTTAGTCAGTGATGACTCTACGCGGTCGCGTGGCCATTTCCGCGATCGCATAGGTCTTGGGGAGTGAGGGTACGCGATCGCAGGTCACTATACGCGATCGCATAGTGTTATTTTGACGCGTGGGATTTTTACTCTCCGCGATCGCGGCTGGGGCCCCGCGATCGCATAGTACAATGCCTGGGCAGAATGATAAAAGCCCCATTTCGAACTCAAAGCCTATTTTCACCATTTTTGAGTTTGGGGAGCTCGGGAGAGGCGATCTTTGAGGGGATTTTCACCTGGGTAATCGAGGTAAGTGATTTTCTACCACCATAGGTTAATTTCCACGTTCCTAATCTTAAATCCCACCCTTAAATTCATGATTTTTGAGTTAAAATTGGGGGAAAATGGAAGAAACTTCTTAGACCTAATTTTGGGGTTTTGATTGGGTAATTGACCTTCGATTTGAGATATTTTCATATGGTTAGACTTGTGAGTGAATAAGAGTTCAGAAATATAAATTTTACCTGAATTCGAGATGTGGGCCTGAGGGGCGTTTTGGTCAAATTCCTAATTTTGCGTACTAGCTTCGACTTAATTAGATATTTTGATTTATTGAAGTGTTATTCACAATATACACTAGAATTTATTAGATTCGGGCCACCCGGAGTTGGATACTCGTGGCAAGAGCGTGGTACGGAGTTGAGTTGAGCAGTCGAGGTAAGTTACTTGCCTAACTCTGTGTTGGGGAATTTCCCTTAGGCATTTTCACTGGTTTTTGCTATAAAACCCCCCGTGTACGTGAGGTGACGAGCGCGTGCACGGGGTATTTTCACTGAAGCTCCTTATTTCTTTCTACATAATGCTTCCTTTTCAAATCTATTATTACTGTTATCAATTAAATTGCATAATAACTTAAGGTTTATCATGGTAAATTAATTTCAAACTGATTTCCAATCGTTACTATTCTTTGAAACTGATTTAATAAGCTTTCTTCGAGATTTCCAACTGGTTTTCCTCAAACCCTTAAACTACGTTATTTTGGAGATTTACTTTATATTACATATAAATACAGGGATTGCGGGCATAGACCTGAACCTTTCCCTCATTTTTCATTGCATACTGGGATTGCGGGCAAAGACCTGAGCCTTTTTCTCATACTGCATTGCATACATAGGGATTGCGGGAAGAGACCTGAGCCTTTCCCTCATATTTTTTTAAGCAAATCCACCAGGCGAGGAGCCTAGGGCTAGTTTTATTAATAATAAAAAAAAAGGAAAAGAACCACATAGGAACAGTACAAATAAGGGGGACAATAGCACCAGTAGTGTTGCTCATGCCTTGGCTATATAATTACTCCTCTGCGCCTCACAATGCTCTATATGGCAGCCTCATGTAGAGGAATCATGGCGTAGCTGCCGGCAAAGTGTCACGAGGGCATATAATCTCATAGCCGCGTGGATATCTTTCCAAAGGCATGGGACTAAAGCAACACAAACTAGGCAAAACCTTACCTTACTAATCCTATCGAGGCATAAAAAACCTCATATACTAGCAAGAATGTAAAAAATAAGAACTTGAAAGCACTAAATATTCTATAATCATCACAGAGTTTATAACATACTCTGTGATGATATTACATAATACTATACTAATGTGATGGTAAAATAAAAATATGTAGAAGTAACAGTGTTGCTCTTTCATCTCTAATTTTGTGAAGTCTTCAACTTGTAGACACTTGTCTTGATCCTCTACCTTTTTCAATATGTCTTCAAATTTCATGCTTTCTTCTTTGAACGGGTGGACATAGTTGACGTAGTTGGATACACCTGTTTTTGTTTGGCAACTCTCATGGGTAGTCGCCTCATGTTCACCTCTTCACTCAACTTGCCGTCCCAACTTTTTTCTCTTGTGTGTGTCTTCTTCTTTTTTCCGCTATACATAGGTGATAAGTAACCTTTTCTTGCTGCCTCTGCTCGATATGTACTTATAAGTTCATATTCCTCTCCCTCTTCATATATTTCTCTACCCAGTTTCACCGGATTGGGCACGTCGTGCTCAATACCTTGTGTCATCAAGGCCTTTGTATCATGCTTATTTGCTAAGGCTGTATTTGTTTGCTTCAGCTCTATGTCTTTCACCTTCTTCCTATTTTTATTCACCTGACCAGTACTCAAAGCATTATGATTTAAAAAAAATTGCAGGTTTATTATTTACCATCACGTCCAGCAAATTTCTTTCCTCCTCACTAATCGCTGGAACACCTGGAAGCTGCTCTTTTGGATTTAACACTGCCCTGTGTCGATCATTCTCACCACTGGCAGTAGGATTTTTTCCAATTAACTGCTGCTCAGATTTTGCTGTTGTTTCTGTTCGATCAGCAATACAAACAGTAGCTGACTCGTTTGGCATTAGTTGCTGCTGCACTGCGTCCAAAACTGGACTAGGGACTTTAATTTGCTGCTGTCCAGATTTGATAATTGATGTTGTTCGATCAGTAGCAACTGGGACAGTGTGTTCTATTTTTAATGACGCAGCTGAGTTAGGCTTCGATTTGGAGAATTTTTGGGCAGAAAGACAGGAGCATTAACGTTTAAATTGCTCTTATGACTTGTTGCTGGTGTACCAACATGTTTAGACAGTGCTAACGAACCTGCACTATCCTCACCATCATCATGATGTGCCTCCTCCGATGAGTACCCAGCAAACAACTTGGATTTTATAGCCATCCCTCTCACATTTGCGTGTATAACATCATTATTATTCGTCGTAGATAACACACGCTGCCCAGATTCACCTTTAAATTCCCCCATACATTCTACTGACTTTGTAGGTACCTCAAATACAGAGGTATTCAATGCGACCACAGGTTGTTTAAACATTGTAGACTTCATCATCATTGCATTGTGAGCGTCTTTGATGATTTGTTCTACGTGAGGATTGGAAAAATGCAACGTAGGTGCATTCGAGCTGTGAGCTAGTTCAGCCCCCAACTTAACCTTAGCCAAATTCTCATTGACATGTACTTCTTTTTCATTGTTAGCCACTGGAACAATTTGTTTATTCACCCTGTCATCTTGTGAAGTTGTTTAAACGAGAGCATCATCCTCTATAGCTACCAGTGCATCAAAACAATTTGAGCTGGACGGAATGTTAAAATCATTTGGTCGAGAAGCTGCCGATTTTTGGGTTGGTGATACCACCCTCTTTGTGGGTGAGTTTCTAGCAGCGACCACGTTCCAAACTTCTCCTTTTTTTTTCCAGATCCTCACCCTTAATATCAGACCTTACATGTCTAGCCTTATCTTCAAAAATCTCATCTTTATTTATTCCTATTTTTCCTCCAAAAGCCTGGGACTTACCATCGTGGGTGTCCACTGTTGCTGCAAATTGCCCAGTCTTTTGACCTCGATCCCCATCTGCATTAATCTCCTTTGTATTACCAATTTGTACAGGTTCATTAGGTCTATCAGAACCAATATTTTGGCATCCATCAGTTGACATAGCAGTTGCATCATTAGTATCCAGAATCCCCTGCTCCTTAGCCTCTATAACACCAGTACAACGTTTCAATTTATCATAACCTGCTACTACTGGATTTACTGCATCAAAAATCCTTGCTAAAGCTTGTCTAGCAGGAACATCACGCATAGATTCCGGAGGGAGTTTATTGAGCATTCTACTATCACCTACAACATTACCATCTGTTGCTCGAATCAGCATATTAGCATTGCTCTCATTGGCAGTTTCTTTTCCTCCTTCATTCTGTAACCTCCACTGCACGACCAATTTATTTTTTTCTGCTTCCCCTATCAGATTTCCATCTGTTGGTGCACCATCTTTACCTCTTTGTTCAGCTCTTTTTGCATTTAAATAATCCCTAGCATCTCCTTGAAGTTGTTCAATCATACTCACCTCACTATTAGGCAGATTACCACCAGTTGGTGTATCTTTTGCAAGAACCTCCTCTTCAGCTTGTCTCTTCATTACTCGACACACTTTTTCCTCGTGGCCTTGATGCTTGCAGTACGTACAATAACTTGGAAGGTTGTCATATACAACTACTTGATCATGCACGATAGATTTTCCTGTAAATTTTGCCATCATAACAATTTAAACGTTTTTTGGATGTTTGTCCATAAGATCAAGTATGACCTTAACTCTAGCAGCACTAGGTCGAGTTCTCTCCTGTGTTGCCTTATCCACAGCAAGAGATTTACCCACAGCAGATGCGATAGATAGCAGTGACCTCTTAGCAAAGAAAGTAGGAGGCAAACATGGCAATGAGATCCACACTACAGCCATGGACGTTTCTTCCTTCGGATTGAATCTTGTCGTCCATGGAAACGTTCTAAAGAAAAAATCATCTCCTTTAGATTTCATATATCCCGTCGACCTTGACAAGAATTTAACATAATCGTTATATAGGTCAAAACGAACCAGCAGATGCATATATTCCAGTAGTCCTATATTACATCGACCTTGAATATCGAACTGCGCCGTAATTTTTTTTCTGATTTCTTGTAATTCTGGTTTTCCATATGAAAACTTCACCACGACTTCCTGAGGAATCCCTTCTTCTCTTGAAAATTCATTAACCTCATCCATGGTGAACTCGATCGTTGGTTCTCCATGCACGACTGCAAAAGGAAACACCTCGACTTTGGATACGGAGATTGTTTTGGTTGAAGCTGAGCTGCATAAGACTGTTTTTGCTTGGAGATGGTTAGAGATTCAATAGTGTTGTGGTTTTTCTCTCCCACAACCAAAGGCTGGGGAGAGATCCCAGCAGCCATGGCTGCCAAAAGCTTACAGAAAAATCGCCAGGGAGCTAGAGAGCATTTTTTTTAGGATTAGGGTTCGCCAGGGAACACTATTTTTTACTTTTTCCTCCTTTCCCTCATATTGCATTGCATTGTACCTTTACATTCTTACCGATATTTATATATATATTGCGTTGATTCGAACATTTGATTATACCATTTCTTGCTAGCCTTTACTCATAATTCTTGTCGATTATCACCTGTTTTACTTATTTGTTCTCTATATCTGTTACTTTGCAAACCTCAGTAGGGCCTCTACCTGACCTCGTCACTTCTTAACTGGGGTTAGTATTGGCACTTATTGGGTACCGAATGTGGAGTACTCACGCCCTTCTGCGCATGTTTTCCCCATGTGCAGATCCAGGTCCTAGTACGCAGTATCTCAGCTAGCCAGCAACACCAGTATCAGGATACTCGAGGTATAATCTGCAGCGTCCACAGATCTCCGAGTCCCCTTCCTACCTTGAAGTTGTAGTACTTGTAGATGAAACTATACAGTCTTTTCTATCCAGTTGTACATATTGAGCAGTAGAGTAGCTTGTGATGTATTGTGATATTCCGGGTTCTGGGTAAAGAAACTGTTTATGCCGAGCGGCGTCGACTTTATTATGATTTATTTCACTTACTGTTATTTTACCTGTTTTATCTAAATTTCGCTTAAGGTATAGGCTTACCTAGTCGTCTAGACTAGGTGCCGTCACGAGACCTAGTCGAAGGGAGAATTGGGTCGTGACAAGTTGGTATCAGAACGTCTAGGTCCATAGGAGTCACAACATCACAAGCCGGTTTATTAGAGTCTCGCGGATCAACGCGGAGATGTCCGTACTTATCTTCGAGTTGCTATGTAACCGTTAAGAAAGATCATACTTCTTGGAATCCCTTCTCGTGCTGATTACTACTACCAAATTCTTAAACTCTATTCTATTCTTTCTTACAGATGGTTCGCACTCGCACCAGACGTACCGACGATCAGGCACCCGAGCCCCAGTCAGAGCTACCAGTGGCAGGGGTCGGGGCAGGGGACGAGCACGCAGTACAGCCCGAGCGCCGGCTAGAGCAATGACGGAGGATCCCCCATCAGCTGCAGTTGGAGGGGCACCGGAGGTCCCTACTATCACTCCAGCCCTCCAGGAGACTTTGGCCCAGTTCATGAGTGCTTTCAGTACTCTGTCACAGGCGGGACTACTTCCTCTAGCCCCAGCTACATCCCAGGTCGGGGGAGGGGCACAGACTCTCGCAGCCCGCACTCTTGAGCAGAGGGTTCACATGGGGCATTCCCAGAGTATATTCCTATGCCTCCAGTAGCTCCAGTTAATCCTAAGGCCAGAGCAGCTGCATCTGAGTCTGAGCAACTCCGTCTTGAGAGGTACCACCTAAGTTCAGCGGTTTAGCTTCAGATGACGCTCTGGGTTTTCTTCAGGAGTGTCATCGCATCCTTCGTACCATGGGTATTGTGGAGACGAGTGGGGTCTCTTTCACTACTTTTCAGCTGAGAGGAGAAGCCTATCAGTGGTGGCGGGCATTTGAGCTTAGTAGTCCGGACGAGGTAACCTCACTTACTTGGGCTCAGTTTTTAAAGATGTTTCTACTTGAGTTCGTCCCTCAGAGTCTCAGGGATACTTGGTGTGCGGAGTTTGAGCAGCTACGCCAGGTTACTATGACAGTGTCAGAATATGCGATCTGGTTCAGTGACTTGGCACGACATGCATAAGCTTTGGTATCTACTGTCAGAGAGAGAGTTCGCCATTTTATTGAGGGACTCCATCCTAGCATTTGTACCAGTATGGAAAGGGAGTTGGAGACTGATATCACTTACCAGCAGGCCGTGAGCATTGCTATGAGGACTGAGAGTATTCTGACCCAGGACAGAGAGAAGAGAGAGGCCAAGAGGTCTCGAGAGACGGTTCATTTCTCAGGAGCTCATGCATCCGCAGCACGCTATGGTAGGGGTTTTGTGAGTCGCCCAGTACATTCAGCTCTTCCAGCAACCAGTGGTATTCCAGCACCTCCTAGATCTCTGGAGCCTTATTATGCACCACCAGTATCTCAGGCGCCTCCTGCTCGAGTTGCTATCACCGGCCAGTCCAGCAGGCCAGTTCAGAGTCAGCAGCCACGCCCTTAGAGGGGTTGTTTTGGATGTGGTGACCTCGTCATGTGATCAAGGATTGGCCTAGAGTTAGGAGGGGTGTACCACCAGAGACGTATCAGGTACCACGTCTGCCACCAGGTCCCCCAGCCATATTTCCAGCCCCAGCTGCTGCCCCACCATCTCAGGCATCTCGAGGTAGAGGTCGGGGAGGACGAGGTCGTCCTAGAGGGGGAGGTCCGGACAGATACTATGCCCTTCCAGCTCGATCCGAGGCCATTGCTTCAGACTCGGTTATCACAGGTATTGTTCCCGTTTGTCATAGGGATGCATCGGTATTATTTGACCCAGGTTCCACCTATTCATATGTATCATCTTATTTCGCCTCTCATTTGGGGATATCTCGGGATTCTTTGAGTACCCCCGTATATGTTTCTACTCATGTGTGAGATTCTTTTGTTGTGGACCGCATATATCGGTCGTGTTTGATTTCTATCAGTGTTTTTGAGACCAGGGCTGATTTAGTTTTACTCAGTATGGTAGATTTCGATGTTATTTTGGGCATGGACTTGTTGTCGCCCCACTATGCTATTCTTGATTGTCACGCCAAGGCCGTGACATTGGCTATACCAGGATTACCGAGGTTAGAGTGTAGGGGTTCGCTAGAGTATACTCCTCATCGAGTCATTTCTTTTCTTAAGGATCAGCGGATGGTTGCAAAGGGGTGTGATGCTTATTTGGCCTATGTGAGAGATGTTAGTGCCGACACCCCTACAGTTGATTCAATCCAAGTTGTGAGGGATTATCCCGATGTTTTTCCAGCTGATCTTCCTGGTATGCCGCCCAACAGAGACATTGACTTTAGCATTGATTTATTGCCTGGCACTCAGCCTATTTCCATTCCTCCCTATCGCATGGCTCCTCCTGAGTTGAAGGAGTTGAAGGAACAGTTGCAGGAACTGCTTGATAAGGGGTTCATCAGGCCCAGTGTATCGCCTTGGGGTGCTCCGGTGTTGTTTGTGAAAAAGAAGGATGGATCGATGCGTATGTGCATTGACTACAGGCAGTTGAATAAGGTTACAGTGAAGAATAGGTACCCGCTACCTCGCATTGATGATTTGTTTGACCAGCTACAGGGTGCCAAGGTATTCTCCAAGATTGACCTTCGTTCGGGCTATCATCAGCTAAAGATTCGGGAGTCGGATATCCCGAAGACTGCTTTCAGGACTAGATATGGTCACTACGAGTTCCTTGTTATGTCATTCGGGCTGACTAATGCTCCAGCAACCTTCATGCACCTGATGCACAGCGTATTTCGGCCTCATCTTGATACTTTCGTCATTGTGTTCATTGACGACATTCTGGTATATTCTCGGTCCCAGGAGGACCATGAGCAGCACTTGAGGACCGTGCTTCAGACCTTGAGAGAGAAGAAGTTATATGCCAAATTCTCTAAGTGTGAATTTTGGCTTGATTCTGTGGCATTCTTAGGCCATATAGTATCTTCGGATGGGATCAAGGTAGATCCGAAGAAGGTGGAGGCAGTGCAGAGTTGGCCCAGTCCGTCTTCAGCTACCGAGATCCGTAGTTTCCTCAGTTTGGCTGGTTATTATCGCCGTTTCGTGGTGGGATTTTCATCCATTTCAGCACCCATGACTAGATTGACCCAGAAGGGTGCACTGTTTATATGGACTGAGGAGTGGGAGGAGAGCTTTCAGAAGCTCAAGACAGCCCTGACTACAGCT
>ML254031.1:263-10899 GCA_005239495.1 Nicotiana undulata
TCCTTTATTATTTTCAGAAAACAATTTTCTTTAAAAATTCATTTCTCGGGCTTGGGACCTCGGAATTCAATTCCGAGCATATGCCCGAGTCCCATATTTTCCTACGGACCCTCCGGGACTGTCGAATCACGGGTCCGGGTCCGTTTACCAGAAATGTTGACCAAAGTCAACTATATTCATTCATTAATTATCAAAACTCATTTTTATCAAATTTTCACATAATAGCTTCCCGGCTACACGCCCGGGCTGCGCACGCATATCGAGGTGAGACTAACGGAGGCTCTCGGAGCCTCGGAATACATGTATAGCTTAAATTATGTAAGATGACCTTTTGGGTCATCACAACAACTCTAATTTTTAAATACCAATTTCAATTAAAAAAAATTCACTTTTTTTGGAAGTTTACAATTCTTATGTCCAAACGCCCACTAAAATATGTATGTCCAAGGCTGCAATGAATTTAATTAGTTGTATAGAACACCTGTGCCAGACTATCAATTGTTGAAAAGATTGGGGGACGTAAATCTCATTATAGTACAGGAGAATACTGTTTCACTTTCATTGTCGTGCATGCTTTCCGATTGAAATTAAGCGTCTACCAAACTGTATAGAGAATTCGGTTCTCTATCAGTTCCCACTGTAAGTAACAGACTGTAAAACCAAACAGTATAGGAAACAAGGTTCTCTATTTGTTCCCACTGTAAATCGGCAGTAAATAAAAAACACATGATATTTACGTGGAAAAATCCCTACTCAAGGGGATAAAACCACGACCTACACTGGTAGGATTTCAACTTCACTAACTTGCAATACACCTATACAAGCCACTTTGTAATGACTCTATTACAAAGACTTCAACCTCACTAACTTGTAATACACCTATTACAAGCCACTTTGCAACACACTTATTACAAAAACTTCAACCTATGACTAACTCTAGTCACAACACAAACTCAAATGTTTATGATTTACAAAAGATCTTCTACAGAAATGCTTCTAAGTAAGCTGGATAGAAGTTACAAATGAAGAATAAATAACAAATACTCAACAAACCTAAGGACTTAAGATATCTTCAGTCTTTGCACCTGGTCCTTGGTTATGTTGTTCTTCGTTCTTGATGCCTTTGAGAATCACTTGCAAGATTGACACACACTTGAGAGAATGCTTGATGAGCTCTGCAAGTGATTTGTTTTTCCGTTGCTTGATGTTAATATCTCATTTGTGACATCACTTGGATGATGTAAGCAAGGTAGGTAAAAAACTTTCCACATAAAGTTGACTGTTGCACTGTTCATGTACTGTAGCGTGTGCGGGCAGCAACTTTCCAACTGGAGAGTTGACTTCGTACAGTCACCTAAAAAACTTGTAGACCTGTTCCCTCAGCTGTTCTTTCGACTTTGAAGAGTTGATCCATATCCCAAACTGGATCCCAACCTGAAACCTTGTGATCTTAAGGTCTTGAGAATGCTTAAAGTTGTAGAGTTGACTATACGACGACTAGGGGAACTGATCCATATTTGTTCCCTCTGTTGTTCCCTTATCTGATTTTGTTGAGAATTGAACCAGACATCTGACTGGTTACTTTGAATGCAATTTGTTATCTGGTTCTCTCATGAAGTTTGTCAAAACATCAAAATAAAAGACGCATAACTTAACACTTTCTTACATGGGTAGGGTTATTGCATTATCTGAAGATCTAGTAAAAGGATATTTAATATAACTTGGTAACTAGTTGACATTATATTTAGTAATTTAAAGCTAAAAAACAACTTGTAAGAAAAGTGTGCTTCATGTTGTTTAACTTATTATAGATTGCATATTGAATTATATCAGACCAAGAACTAGGGGTGTTCAAAATCGATCCGAAACCGAAAACCGAACCGAACCGAAGCTTAATGGCTTACTGGTATCGGGTTAACGGTTTAACGTACGGGGAACGGATTGGAATTTTTTAATTAACGGCTTATCGGTTTGGGGGCGGATTATTCAATTTTCTTAACGGCTAATCCGTTAACCCGTTAAGAATATAAAATTTATTTTTATCCATATATAATTATATATTATATATTAAATATCAAAAACAAAAAAACAAAAACCCTTCCACTCTCTAGTCCTAATTCTTAAACAAACAGAAACCCTAAAATCAAACTTAATTCATATTTCCTAACGCCTACTCTCCAGTCTCCTCGTCCTCGTCGACTTCACTTCACCAGCCGACGCCCGACAGGCAACAACCGTCTCCAGTCTACTTGTGACTCTCCGTCTCCGGTCTCCCTCTCTCTGTTTCGCCTCTCCCTAAGTCCCTCTCGCCATAGCCAGTAAGCCAGAGCAGCAGTCAGCGTTCGGCAGATGGTAAGTTTCTTTTCTTGCTGATGTCTTTAAAATCAAAAGTTAAAGACAAAATTTTTGTTCAGCGGTCAGGTTAAATGGATCGATTGTTATGCATAGGCAAAATTTTTGTTATAGTGGCACTTGCTTCATTTAGCCCGTCTGAACATCACAATTTTTGGTGAACTTTTTATGTGATGTATATACAATTAAGTGCACAAATTTCCAAATTTATGGATCCTTTGTATCTTTTCTGTTTAGTGCAAGTCATTTCATTCAAATATGTAAATCCAAAATGAGCTTAATTTTTCTTCATTATTAGAAAAAGTAAGGAGCTTTCTATTACATTTTTTAAAAATTGGATTTACAATGTAAATTATAATTTAATCTTGGTTGAGTATGGTGCTTATACTTTTGGTTGTATGTTGACGACTTGCCTCTCCCTCTTAATTCTCATTAGATGGCTCATACATAACTGAAAGCGGAACATAACTTTTGGTTAGTCTTAGAGTGTATGTTGCCGATGAAAGGGCTTGAAAATGAGTGTGATTTTACTCCCTATTGATAGCCATTATATATTATCTGCTTGATGCTTTCTTGATTGAGTATGTTTCAACTTAGAGTTCCTTTTGGTTGGGTGTGAAGAGTTTGTACTTAATATTGATACAGAGAATATGGAGCTCGAATTTTCTTGAATGATCTACTTAACAGAAGTGTAGTTATGGTCGCTAATAGGAGACTTAATGGTGATTTAGAACATTGCGCGTGAGTTTTGCTTGAAAAAACTTACAAAAGAGAAGTACATGACTTCATACAGTACCATACAATCCATATAAACATTTGCAATATTCCAAGGAATTACAGTCATGTATTTATATTCATGATGATCTGGTGGTTTTGCTCATTTGTGCTTCTAACACATGCTTGTCATTTGTGCTTTTGATTTGGTATTTTTGCTCTTTAAGTTATGGTCCATTACAACTTGATGTCTTTATTCTCATTCCTTTTCTTTTATTGTTTGCAGTGACTCATACATGGATGAAAATATACAATGTGATAAGGTGATGATGGGGGAAAGTGGAGCTTCTAATTCAAATACAACAAGTCAAGCTCAAACAACAGAGTCAAATATAACCAAAAAAAAGGAGAAAAAGGTCAGTTGTGTGGGATAATTTTACACAAATTACTACTTCTGAAGGGAGTACAAAAGCAAAATGTAACTATTGCTTTATTGAGTACGTATTTAAGACCAAAGACGGTACGTCGACACTTCTTTCTCATATGCTTAAGTGTCCTAAACGCCCTACTATTGTTGATAAAAAACATTCAAATTTAGGCTTTCAATCTGCTCCTGGGGGTAGTAAGGGTGACGTAGCTGTTGTTACTTAGAAATTTGATCAAGAAGAATGTATGAAGGCGTTATGTCGTATGGTAATAGTTGATGAGCTTCCTTTTAGCTTTGTTGAGAAAGAAGGTTTTAGAGACTTTATGAAAGTGGCGCAACCTTATTTTCGGACCCCTTCTCGTAGTACTGTAACTAGGGATTGTTTTGATCTTTATAATGAAGAAAATCAAAAGTTGAAGAGGTTTTTTATAGAAACAAAACAAAGAGTATGTATTATCACTGATACCTGGACTTCTATACAAAGAATCAATTACATGTGTATCACTGCCCATTGGATTGATAGTGAATGGAATATGCATAAGAGAATAATTAATTTTTGTCCTATTGTTAGTCATAAAGGCGAAGATATGGCAAATGGTATTGGTAGGTGCTTACGTGAGTGGGGGATCAATAAGATCTTCACTGTCACAGTTGATAATGCAAGCTCAAATGACGTGACAGTAAAAGAATTATCTAAGCAATTAACAAAAATGGGTACTAATTTGATGAATGGTACTCACCTTCACGTGAGATGTATGGCTCACATCATGAATCTTGTGGTCCAGGATGGTTTAAAAGAATCTTTAGTATATATTGAATATGTTAGGCATGCAATGAGATATGTTAGGCAGTCTCCTGCGAGGTTGAAGAGGTTTCAAGAATGTTTTGATGATGAACAACTCAATTGTAAAAAACTTTTATGCTTAGATGTTCCAACTAGGTGGAATTCCACTTACTTGATGTTGCGCAGGGCTGTTGAATTTGAAAGTGTATTTTCATATTATGCTTCTAGTGAAATTGGCTTGAGACATTATCTTGAGAATTCTTATATTGATGTTGAAATTCCTACAGGTGAACTTTTGAGTAGTAATTGGGAGAATATAAAAAGAATTATAAAGTTTCTTGAAATCTTCTATCTTCTTACTTTGAAGATATCTGGATCACGTTATGTTACATCTAATATTCATTTTCTTGAAATTTGTGCTGTTGCTGTTTATTTGAAGCAATTGATAGCAAATGAAGATACAATTTTAAGTGAAATGGCAAAGAATATGAAAGAAAAGTTTGATAAGTATTGGGGTGATCCAGGAAAAATGAACAAGATAAATTTTATCTCATGTATTTTGGATCCACGTTACAAGATCGAATCCGTTGGCTATGCACTTGTAAAGATGTTTGGTGTAGATCAGGGGCCAACTATACAAGCAGAAGGGACGAAGTACATGACTTCATTATTTTGTGAGTATGTAAAGTCCAACTCAAAAGGTGTTGCGCTTGCTTCATCTTCAGAATGTGCATCCGAATGTGCGTTTAGTACGGGAGGACGTCTTCTTGATTCATTTAGGAGTTCATTAACTCCTTAATTGGTGCAAGATCTAGTGTGTCTTCAAGGTTGGCTTCGAAAGAAAAATTAAAACAACCTATTAGTGTTGAGGAAGATCTTGATAAAATCGAGCAGCTTGAACAAGGTAATAATATTGTTACTATATTTGTTGTATATAAGTGTGTATTTACTGTTAATTGAACTAACAATGGGAAGCATTATTTCTTCAGTGTACGACACTGGATCCATCATAGTATGTCTTTTATTAGGTTTTTGTCTAGTTGGTGATTATTTAAAGAGTTCTTCTTATAGATGACCATATTCAATGAATATGCAATACTTGAGAAATGGAATTAGGAAAATGGGCTTGTTGAAACATGAGTGAAGCTGAATTATCCAAGAAAGGATAGCCACTATTATTAGTGTTAGGAATAACTTCAGCTGCCTGTGATGTAATGTTAGTAGGGTTAACTTGCTGCATGTTTGACAGTGGTGTTCCCAATCCACTCAAACTCTGAAAAAAAATTAAACAAAAAACGAGTTTAATTAATTAATTAATACTGAAAAGTAATAGTAATAAAACTACTAAATATTTGAGCAAAAAACTTTTCATACCTGGTCAGGTCTGACCATGAGTGCATCTAAGTCCATGCCAAAGTCATAGTACATTGGATACAAAGAAGCAAGTTTCATGGAGAGAAACTGGGAGGAAACACAATAATATTAATATTTAAGGTAATTGAATGAGACAGTGAATTATTAATCATACAAGGTCAAAGAAAGGATATTATTAATTACTTATATTATTATTTTTACCTCAACTTGGTTTTGCAATGATTGAACATAATTGATTATCTCATCCAACATGAGGGCCTTCCCAGTTACCTGATCTCATTCAGGTCACATGAAAAAGGTGGAGTTAAAAGGAATATGCAGTTGTGTAGTTGCATTTTAGTGAGATTATACTTTGATAAGACAGTAAAACAGTATAGAGGTTATCAACATTTCTATTGTTTGAGACTGAAAACTGTCATTGGATTAGTTAGACTCAGATTACTTGAATTAGATGCACTTAAAACACGGATGCTATGAATTACTATGCTAAACCATTTTTCTTCTTCTTTTCAGCAGGTTGAATCAATGGGCATCTGTAACACTGGTTGATGCTAAGAGGCGAATTTTGGCCAATGCCCTGCTGCTGCTGGACTTATCAAATGAGCGTCCCCTGATTATTTCTCTTGTGTTTTTCATGTAATTGAAATAGGATAAGAAGTAGAGATGGAACTGAACAATGTAGCGCGGGCAGAAACTATGTTTGTGTACAATTTGCAAATGTGTTCTGCTTTTTAGTACTGTAATTCTGATTTTTGCAAATGGACTGAATTTTGTAAAACATTGCAACAATAGTTTATGGCAGAAACAAAAGTATAAGCTTTTGTTTATAAAGGCAAAGTGTATATTTGTTGCAAATACTTAAGTGTATACTGGCAGGGAGTGTTGTGCTTCTAAATCAGAACGATTACCATAGGTAGAATTAGGCCGATAAACAGCCCGATAACCGTCCGATAAGAGGTAAACCGATACCAATCCGCCCGATATCTTATCGGGTGGCTAGCGAATTAATACATTTAAAAGTCGATAACCGATAAGTCAAACCGTTAAGAATAAATAACCGCCCAATCCGCCCGATAAGCAGCCCTGCCAAGAACAGAAAGAACTCAGGATTGTTTGCATATCTTCCATATTTTTGTCATGATATTTTTGGGACCATACGAGTGTAATGAAACTATATATCATAGTATAGTCGTCGCTTATATTTTCAACAACTTGGAGAGTGATATGCTTTTTATCCATGTTTCATGCATGTGAGTACACGTGCTTTGTAGTATTTGAGTCTTTAATTTGGAAGGAGTCATTGGACTTTTTAGGTCTTCTTGATAGCAGATGTTCCCTCCATCTCATTTTACATGATGCACTAGAAATGTAGTTTAACAAAGAATAATTCAAATTTAATAAATTATAGATATTTGTGTGATTATAAATCATCTTATTAAAAATAAATAAAAAAATTAAAATTAAATTATTTTTAGATATTGAAAGATATCATTCTTTTTAAATAGCCTAACAAGAAAAGCGCATCACATTACTTAGGATAGAGGAAGTAGTTCTTTTTTTCTTCCTTTTTCGTGTTCAATTTGATTTTGTGGGCAAACAAATTAATATGAATTCACATTATTTATATTTGAATTTTTACTTATTTATCTAATATTAAAAGGAGGGCAACACTTCACAATTTAGGACAATGATCCAATAAAATGCGAACTAGATTTTTTTAAAAGAAAACAACTCCTACAAAAATCGTGGATCACTTTTGTGTTTGGACTATGAAGATCGTGAATTCATACTTTCAAATACTTTTTGTTTTTAAAAATAATTGATTTTACATGTGTCTTATTAAAACACACTTTTTTTCTCTCTTTAATTTTGAAAAAGAAAACTCATTTTATGTTATGAAACAATAAAAGAAGAAGAACAATATTGCAGAAAAAGAGGGAGAGGAGATTCTTATTGCATTTTGGGATCAATTACAATGGAATAGAATCCCTCTATTTATAGGGGAAGAGTGACTTAGCCACCAAGCAACAAACCCTAAAATCTCTCTAAAATATAGACATTCACCTTAAATAGAATTCTATTTATAACACTCCCCCTTGAATGTCTATTCAACAAATAATGTGTCTCGTTAAAACCTTAACTAAAATAAAACCCAATGGGAAAAGAATTCTAGAAAAGGAAAAAGAGTACACATATCTAACAATGCGCCTTTTGGTTGCCTCGTTAAAAACCTTGCAAGGAAAACCCAGTGGGATAAAGCCTTGTAAGGGAAAAAGAGTACAACGTGTATTAACTCCCCCTTATGAGAGTATCAATTCACATCCTTGAGCTTTTGCACCCCAATCTTGTGCACTAGCTTCTTGAATGTTGACGCCACTAGAGATTTGATGAATAAATCATCCATATTAACTTCAATGAATATGTTGCACCTTGAAAATCCTCGCTATCATATTATCATGCTTATAGAGAATTGATAACCCATTCCACGTAACATTTTCTCAAATGTTTATCAACTCTCCCCCTCATATTAGAAAAAATAACTTATTTCCTCAACTTTGGGAAACTCATCTTTGTGCGTTATGGTGTTAATCAAAATATACGTCGCACCTCAATAATAATAAGATGAAATTATTTGGTTCTTGACAAAACCACGTGTGAGAGGAGAATGTATATAATGTATATCAAACTGATATAATAACTTTGTTCTCATAAGCAATTATTTAGCTATTAAGTGGAGGAACTCAATAAATTATTTTGCTAAACCAATTGTGATGTAAACCAATTTATCAAGATGAACTGTCTTGAATAGACAATCTGGAAATTATGCTCTAAATTAAATTATTGAGCAAGTTACCTCGCAAACATCATGTTGTAGGCTAATAATAATCGCATATGTAACCATCTCATAGATGCATCTTATGTGGTATACATGACAGGTGAATGAACCCATATTCACCTTTGATTCCAGAATTCAAGGGATTCAGTCCCAAATTTAGTTGGTATAATAATCGTGAGAACAATCAAAATAAGAGAATTCGTAAAGAACTTTCTAGTTCTTTAATATTTACCCATGTGAATTCTCTTTCAGTTTTGCACACATACTTAAATTGATATGGCTAAACCAATTATACCAACTGAATAAATTATCAATATTGATAAACTTCAGGTTTAAACCATGACGTGTGCAATTATAAATAAACTGTAAGTTTATTATGATATGTGGTTTTATATCAATAAACATCCACTTTATTGTGGTATTCTTTTATTTGTGTAGTACAAACTGGAAAATAAAGCGGATAACTTTTCACATACATATTACCCCATACAAGTTGTTGTAATAAAAGATATTAAATATTTCCTTTATTTATAGTCTCAATATAACCAATCGCTTTCGCGAATACTTTATAAACTCAATAAATTTCTTTGAGACTTACTACGACACAATAAATTGACATGATAGTCAATTGTATTCCTCCAAGATAGTAATAATTAGCTATTCGAGATCTCTCAATTAATTTTGGTACTACCACATATTCATCAACATCCATGTGGTGAATATCACTTTCAAGGAGAAAGTTACAAATTATGGTCATTGTCAAAATTATATGCAAGATCTGTTTCTTGCATTAGTGTTATCCTTTAGTAATCACATTGCAAAAACATTTTGGCGTACAATAGGTATATGATCAATGGCCATTCATGCCATAATAATGACATTATTCTTATAACATCTCAAACCTCCTTTTAGAGGTGAGTGTGGTATATTCACTACCACTAGCGCATTCATATTCTTCAAAGAATGAATATGTATTCATAAATCAAATGTTGTCACATTCTCATCATGAATGGACCATAATCATCTATATATGCTTTAAAAAATCTCATGTCAAATCGATGACAAATATTACTTTCAAAGAGTGAAAGATTATTTTGAGAATTCTTATTATTCTCATTATCACAAATATGACAATTATAATTTCGTCTATAGCCACGTCCGCATCCATTGATACCTTCATGGTAATAATTTATCTTATTTCAGACTTATCACATATTGCTATCACATTCTCTTAAGGGGATTGAGAATGAAGCAAATTCAATGGGACGGGTTTCCACCTTTTTTCCCACAATCATACGTGAATTTGATCATGGCAAGACATAGAAATTTTACCACTTTGGTGGTTATAATTTCTTGCAAACTCTATAGGAATTATAATCAAAGTTTATTGTCTTTGCTTGCATTTAAAATCAAATTATAGAATTTCAAGAATTTAAAAGAGAAAAATAAAGTAAAATACTTACCTTTAATCCATAATTTAATTATGAAGAAAGTTCATGGAGACTTGACAATCATTATGTTCAATCTCAAAGCTTCTACTCAATTGATTAGAGTCTCGTGCTAATAACGTGTTATGAAACAATAAAAGAAGAAGAACAATATGGCAGAGAAAGAGGGAGAGGAAATTCTTATTGAATTTTGGGATCAATTACAATGGAATAGAATCCCTCTACTTAAATTTGAATCTTGCAATTGATATAAAAAATTCAAGAAAACATGCAGCTTCTGCAAAATGTGGCTACTCACAGTGACTTCGTCAAGTATGTAACAATTTTGAAAATGCAATGGAAGTTAAAAGTTCGGTTTGTCGGTACGTGGGATCTGATACATGCTTCTATTGGCAAGTCAATGTTGCATCTTTTCGAAATACAAATTAATGAACTTGGTTTATATATCTTATTGTCACGACCCAAAATTCCATCTTAGGCATCGTGATGGCACCTAGTCTTTAAGACTAGGTAAGCATATTACTTACAACAATTAAGCCAGTTTAACAATGATATTTAGGAGACTAGGTAAGCAGATTACTTACAACAATTAAGCCAGTTTGACAATGATAATTTAAAACCAAGTTTAATATAAATACCTGTCACGACCCCAAATCCTAACAGGCCGTGATGGCGCCTATTGTGGAACTAGGCTAGCCAAC